>VZRR01013116.1:597256-610832 GCA_013398015.1 Oreocharis arfaki | reverse complement strand
AAAAAAAAGACCTCTTGGTTGAGTTTTCCAAGTTTTGTAATTCTTGCTTTAATTGATGGTATATGGCAGGTGAAGTCAAACTGAAGGAAAAAAATATAAATCGCTAAATCCTATTAGGAATAAATAACTGTGGCATTTGATTACAATTTTATCCATCCAGGATATATAAGAAGTAAGACGAAGAAAAGAATCAAGCATCCAAAATGCATGTGGTATATCGAAGCAATAAAGTCCAGAGACAGTTGAAAAGTTGACTGCTTCTGAAATGAAATTAAATCCTGGAAATGGTATAAATAGAAGTACAAGTTAAAAGGTGGAGTTTGTTTGTTTTGTTTTGTTTTGTTTTAAAGTGAGTGAGCAGATATTGTGTTCTTTACCATTCACAGTTGCTAAAATCAACATACCAGTTATGACTGCAGTGAATTTTATGTTGGCACACATTTTTTGACACCTTTATTACATATAATGTCATTGGGAAAATGACCTGATTCTTCCCTTCTGTGAAAAACTACCTGCCAGTCTCCTTTTAGTCTTTACTTTGGTCCACTAGAAATGCATCAAGTCTATGATTGATAAATGCATACTAACATTTTGTTCTAACTCTATAGATGAGACTGACAGTAAAGGTGCTTGTTAGTGTAACTAAAAATATCGTCCAACAGAATGGGAAAATTAGTTTTATATTTCCTCTTCTGTTACTGTCAGAGCACTCGGTAGCTCTTCGTGTGAGTGTTTTCAAGAAATCTTTTTCTTTTTTTAATAGAAAGTTGAATCTATGTACCCATAACTTCTGTAATTTCATAATTCTGAAGAATTAATTTGACAAAAAGTGTTAGAAAGTAAGTGTCTATAGAAAAGGAACTGTTTGTACCAATGGAATGTGGGATTTCTAACATTACTTAGTGGTCTCGCCTAAAAAATAGGTAAACTCTGAAATCCCTCTTGTCACATTTGGGACCAAAAACTCTTTACAAGAATCATTGACGTATGCTAGTAAATTGTTAGATGATGATGTATATCCCTGTAGCACAAATCCAGTATAGTCAAAGTATTCATATGAAAATAATAATATAATGTGTAAATAAAATAGCATAATAAAGGTATATCAAAGTCATGCTTAATAAAGAAAATCTATTAATTTGTCTCTAAAATCCATACCAGGATATATATAGATCAACTTAGTATATACAAAAAGTCTGTTTCATAGTCATAAAACCCCTAATACCTCCCAGGACCACCCAGAAGCCACAAAGCAGTGAATAGTCCCAGAATGGTTGTATCTGCTTTTAGCAGAATCTTTGTACACTTTTAAATTCCTAAACAGAGAAAACTGCATTGGCAGTATGTGTCGTCCCTCTACTTTTACTGGCTGTGTTCTCCATGGAAATTGGCGCTTTTGTAATATGAAAGTCAGTTAAATCGGGATGACCATCCTATTTATCCTAAGAAAACTGAGGAAATGGATGTGAGGTCTTTAACAAATATAATTTATACTCAAAAGTTAAAAGAATTTTTTTCCCTTAAAATATTCTACAATTTCCATTTATTTATTTGGATACTTGGTTACAATGTAACAAGAAATTTTTTATTTAAATTTTAAAAAATAGTATTTCTAGACTATCCTCAATTAAGTTTTTACAAAAAAAACCTGAAAAAAAAATTGAAAAAGAAAACAGCACATTGTTCAGCTGCATCAGAGAAAGGAATAATAAGGACCACATGTCACGGTGCTGGAGCCCGCTGGACGGGCTTCAGACATCGAGTGGGTGGACTTCCCAGCCCAGGAGAGTGACCCCGAAGAAGAACATGTGGCTGAGTCTGCTGTTTGAGGGCTCCGCCCTCCCAGGACGTCCATCCCACCAGCATCTCCTCCCCAGTTTTAAGTTCTCGTGTTTTCTATTGGATGTTCGTTTAATACATATTCATTTTCCTTGTTAAATAATTAATTATGTTCTAGAAAGCTCTGTAGTTCTGTATACCCCATTGGTTTGTTCCCTTGTGTCCCTCCCTTTGTCATTCCCTGTTGGTCTCCTGTCACCCCTCATCATTTGATTATTGGTTCACCCTCTGAATCCACCCCTGAAAAACCCCCCTTTAAAAACCCCGTGCAAGAGGCTCTCAGAGCCTCTTGTGGTGCATCTTCCCTCGGGATAATAAACCGAAACTGTTGCACCCAGAGGTTTCTCTCTTTGCCTTTGCTCTCGCCGTCGCCTAGCAACAGCAGTGTGCTGCAGCCTGTCTCCCTCTTGTGCTGAGGGCAGAAGCGATCTTGCATTTGGTCTCCTCGTCCGGGGCACCTCGCAAAGTGTCGCCTGCCTGGCCACCGGGCGGTCAAGCAGTCACAGCGACAACCACAAACTGTGACTAAAGATGAAAAAGTAAAAATTGCCAAATTCCTGGTAGAAAAGTTATTTGCCACACTGGAAGTAATCAACAAGAAGCAGCACATTTTTTACAGATTATTTTGCTTCTGTGACCTTGACTAAACAAAACTTTACATGTAATTCTTTTTTCCTTCATTTATGTGCTTAAGGTGTAGATCTGATTTTCTACCAATTCCATTAGTAAGAGCGAAGAGGATGCAAGGATTTCTGTCTAATTCCTTGCCACTCTTGCCTTTTTTTTTGGTTGGCTTCTTTGAGAATTATGTACATCATAGAGATGCTCCTCTCGTACTTGTCTTACATTTATGTACCTCACTCTTTAGGACTAGTCTGTGTAATGGCAGAGACTTGGGAATGAATGTAAATAAATCTATTCCTAGAATATTGCAAAGAAATATAAACAAGATATAGATAAAGATTTTCTTTTCTTACTGATTCTGCCTTTTTTTCCCCCCACTCTTCTGATGAAAGTAAGAGTCTGAAAAAATAAATCAAAAGTACAGTTCCTCTTACATTAGCTAATTTTATGGTTATATTTCTCTGAATTTATGCTATGCCTTGTGGGCTATTTTGGTTATAAATCTTATCGTATCCCTTAATATACAATAGATTTCTAATGATAATACACTGTAATATTTTCTAGAGCCTTGGAGAAACTGGAGAAATTAAGCAAGCTTCTGTAAGTATGAACTTCTTTTTTTTGTTTTTCTAATTGGCTTGTTTTTTTCTGCAGTGATTTGTTAGGTTAATGAAGAAGAACATTTATGAGAAGTGTTCCAGCAGGGAAATCCATTAATCACTTAGAAAAATATTGAATACATGATGTTCTTCCTTTCTTTCATTATCAGAGAAATACCAACAGTACATTTGAAATTGTGAGAAAGTCTAACATCCTAGATCTTTGTAAGCAGAACGGAGAGAAGAGTTGATCAGATTACCTGATACTGTTTAATTATACTATGCACTTATTTAATTATCTAGTGCTTTCTTAAAATTCAGAAATAATTTATGAAGTGACTTGTTTTTGCAGATTATGACAAATGAACCACTTCTAAGGCCAGAAGAGAATATTAAATCATTTATTCAGACTGCCTATATGGTGTAGGTCATAAAATCACTCTAATATCTATCTTCACACTTTGTGTTTTAGCTTAAAATCCCTTTCAAGAATGTACGCAGTGTGGACAACAACATGACCTACGTGTATTTGGCTTTGACTGATTAGCTTATATATTCTATAAGCAAAAAGTGACTCCTTTCAGGAAGATTTATCTTGCTTACAGGTTTGTTTTAAAAACACTATCTCTCCAAAACTCTATGTAATTAATATATTATATTTTCTCAACGTATAACTTTTTATCCATTTGATCCCGGCATCAGGGGCTTGGTTTTGGCATTCTGCTGTGAATTTCAAGGGACTGCTAAACTCATGATAAGAAAGCAAAAAGAGCAAGATTCTCTGGTGTAGTGAAAAGAAAATATGTTCTCCCTACCACAAACTGGGCAAAACAATGACCCTTGTTATGAACTGCACACAGTGAGAAGAGACTAGTCTCATGAGGGAGCAGCAAGAGCAGCCTGTTCTGTGAAGGGAGGCAAGCTGGGAGCCAAAGATAAAAATAGGTGGGTAAAGCGGTGATATCACTGATAAGGAGTCAACAAGGTGCACTGGGAGAAGGTTCTTCAGTTATGGTCAAATGGAGACACAGAACCTTAATTTCACCAGGGTCATAGCAGCAATCCAGAATGCTGAGCTCTAACTCTGCCTCAGTTTGAGACGTCTCAACTCATTGAGTTAAAATCCTATTCTCAAAGTTATTTCAGCATGTGATATCTGCATGTCTTCTGCTTGAAAAAAAATGAAGACTACTATGAACTAATGAAGACACTATGTTTATGTGAACATATTGTCCTTAAAATTGTCCAAAGCCATCTTTTGTGGAGAAAGTTTTCCATACCTTGACACCTTGCTCCATTTGGAATAAACCAATTGCATAATTGCAGCAATAAAAAATATTAAGTCATGGCCTTGAAGAAGCGGGGTGGAGTAGTTTCATCCACATGCATAAGGTTATTTCACTGGAAATTATGTACCTCAGAGAAATTTGCAGTTGTCAGAAACATAGTCAGTGTATGAGCGTACAAGTACAGTGTAGATGATCAAGTGAGTCTCTGAGGTCTGTCTCTCCTAATTTGGAAAAGTACATGCACAATTGAATAATCAGTTTGATCTACTGATGGCTACACTTCTGGTCAGTTTAATGTTCAGTGTAACTGTGTCTGGCAGCAGAAGATGCACTTAAGAGACAGACGAGGGTTTAATAGGAAACAACTGAAAACATACTTTTCCAGAGGGAGCTGTAAATCCCCTAGGCTCTTTTTTGTTTCCTGACAGCAGTATGGCTAAACTAATATCTCTATGTTTAAGGATACTGGTAGCATTTTTATGAAATGTACCCAATGTGGTCAACAACTATTGATTCTACCATCTTTTTTCCATCACAGCTCAACCCTGGATCCAGAACTGCTTAGTCTTGAATAAAAGTCTATTAATGAAGATTTCTAAAATAGAGTTTTGACTAATAGCAATAAAAGATGAGGTCTTTTCTAGAACCAGTGCTGCATGAAAACGCCTGTTCACTTCCCATCCCCGCATTAAAGAGATTATACCAATATTGATGCTTTATATTCATACAGACTTAGACTTCAACAGTTTGCTCTCTATTTCAGGTTCATAAAAAGATTAGAGTTTGTTTAGGCAGTATTTCTCTCATGTGTTTTGTGAGATAATCTAAGATCAGTAGGGATTCCAAGGTAAGCACATATAATTGCTCTGGGGCAGACATTCTCTCAAGCAAGCCTTGTAATGTTTAATTTCCTTGTCCTGTAGGCATGTAGGAACCAAGTCTCGGTTCCTGTTTCGTGAGTTACCAAATTAATTTTTCATGAGCTTTTACCAGTATAAGATTGCAATTATCCAGGCTTCAGTTAGTGTCTTCATTGCTGTATGGGTTTTGGACCAATTTTTTTTTTCCTAGGTTGTAATAGTACATAGTTTCCTTTCACAGCTATAATGCCTAAGAAAATATTATTCTCTGCTAATCATAACAGCTGACGGGTACTGATATGAGTTCATAACAGGTTTTGAACCAAACAAAGAGGAGAATATTTTCACGTATTGCTTGTAAATGTTGTTACTGGTAGTGAATAGCACCCTTTATAAGAGAATAAGAGCTGTTTGTGTCTACAATGATAACTCACAACAGCTATTTTTAAATTACTTGGATTTTGTCGGCCACAGTTAAAACCAGAAAAAAAGTAGGTTTATCTTTTTATTTCAGGAAGGCCTATGCAGCCTTTTTTGCAATATATCCTTTTCAGCATGCACCAAACACATTGCATAACTGGCATACGTTTCCCTCTGTAGGCATCACAGCAAGGAGGAAGGCATGAAATAAGTCAAGGAATAGAGAATAATATGCTTTTTGAAATGAACAGTACAACATAAAAAATAAAAGAAATGTTTAATTTCTCTGGTCATACATTCTGCTCTGTTAAAAGTTAGGGCAATATAAACACATATCTTATGTACTTTCTGCTAAGTCAATAAGAGCACAATGAAATTAAACTGGTACAGAATACATTTTAATATAGATCATGGTAAAAAACAAGACAGGTTGTTACAGACAGAGAAGAACACAATCAATTCAGTATATTTCACTTGAAAGATATATTTGAAAGATTTACTTCTCAGAAATGCATTCTTCCAGAGCTGTCTCTGTTTGATGAAATGGTTATTTTAAAACATTCTGAAGATTCTTCAATCCAAGATTTTTCTATCCCTTTTGCTCTGTTTCAGCCTATAAATCTCAAACTATGGTTCAAGATTATTTAAGTTTATTGGCTATTTCTATCATATGGAAAACTGCAGTGATGCGGTATGGAACGCAGGGCACACATTTTGTTAAAATGTAAAACACATTTTCTCCAATATTTTCTTGGGAAAAATTATCTAAAGCAGTAAATTGCTTAATCTTAGAAGGAAAAATTCATTTTAGACCATAAGGTTGTGTCTGAAATAAAGTCACAAGTTGTATGACAGAATTGTGCATTAAACTCAATTTAAAGAAACATAACAGTTAACTTATAAGTCATTTTGTGGACTTGCTGTTTATTTTCAAATGTCCGCAGCATTTTATTATTAAAAATCAATGTGTTTTGAAAAAGCAGCTGGAAGTATGTCTGCAGCATAAGATTTTGCATTTCTGTAATTCTAAAGGAATAAATTTTCAATTGTTCTTGCAATTTTTTCTAGATCTCAGAACAAACAAAAATTAATTTTAATTCTCTCTTTGCTAGTTAAATTTCATATTTAGGTGTCAGAGACACATGAACTACCTAAATAATGCTTTGCTCTTAATTTTACTTAATATGCCAAATCAGTTTAATTACAGTTTCTATAAATAATCTATGCAAAATACTTGCCTGAACAGAATGCACTTTTCCTTCTGTATGTGGCACATTTTAATACTTAAAAGCATTAGAACAGATGTTAGGTGCCTCCTAAACTTGTTTTCAGTTTTCTTTTATTTATATGTTAATGAGAATTTAATTACTTCATGAATACTTAAACAACCTGAGGGTGCCTGATATCATTAGCTTGAACATGACAAGCACCTCAAGTGACCACATGGGAAGAATAAAATTGCTTTTAGTTCACTTGAAGACAGAAAGATGAATTCATTTCACCCCCTGCTATGTACTACCTGCCACACAAAACTGAGTAAGCTGACTGTTTCAGTCTCACGCCAGTGTGACCAAAAGCATGTGAGGAAGGAATGTGCACCAAAGTGCATAAGTCGTTCCTTTTCAGTTTGCTTCACTGTCTTTCAATAAACAATCAGGGAATGTTTTTTGCTGTGTCTTATTTCTTCTTAATAGTTTTTTAAGGCAAAATTATTTTCTGCCATGTAAATTTCTGTGTTCCATTCTTGTAAAATTATGCACAACATGCCCTACAGTGATCAAATTATCCAGGATGAAAAACAGTGTGGAAAATGTTTAACTGTCTATCAGGAAAAATGTTGCAATAAAATTATTATTTCTGGGTGTTGCAAAGGAATAGACGGAGCTGACTCTCACCTATGGAAAGAATAAAGTGAAAAAAGTAAAACAAAAATTGTTTTAATGGAATAGGATTTTTAACAGTAGCTCTATTTTTTGTATGCTCACTATATAGTCTATATGAACAAAACAATATTTCTGATACCTCTCTTACCCTGTTCGTATGGTCCTCCTTCTCATGATACACACAAGAAAAGAGAATGGTAATAACACGAGCATTAAAAGTTAAAATGACAACAAAAACTCCCTTTCTTATCAGGGGGCAGAGGGACATTTGCCCAATCTGTTAATTAATTTTTGAAAGGGTTTATTTAATTTTGATTTAGGTTCTGCAGACACTCCCTCTTCAATAAATTCTACTTCTATAAATGTATCATGGAAGAGCATGCCTTAAGTAATGCAGATACTTCCAAAATACATTATATGACAAAGTTTACCACCTCCCAGGAAGAAACATTTCATTTATTCTTTACTGTATCATATATCCATTTACATTCGGTCTTAATGATGCTGGAACAGTAGCTCAGCTAGGCATGACAACAAAGTTGTGAATAAAAGAAATATGCAATGTCCTACACTGAAAGCTTTGTCTAATCTGTTTTTCTCATGGCTGGGCAGGAAATGGGGAATATCAGAGCAGCTTAGCAAAAGAAATCAACCAACAGTGAGATGAAAGGGATGGACCATAAACACATTGTAAAAAGAATGATGATTTTACTAATAAAAGAATGCAAGTATTTTCCAAAAGTTAAACCCCTGCCCTGAAGAGGTCATATTTGTCAGGGAAGCATTGAAGCATCAAGTCTGTATCTGACCTTTCTAGGTTCATCAGAATAATATTCTCTCTTAATTCAAGTGCCTGGAAAAATAAATAAGCAGTGTGTTAGATAGAGAGGTGCTTTCTTTGATCATCAGACATTTCCAAGATAAAGCTGTTTAGATTTTGTTTCCATTTCTTATTTTTCTCATTATATTGGATGTCTGTTGCACAGGCATTGATATCATGTGCTCATGTACCAAAGAAGACTTTTGGTAGCTAGGTCCATTAGATGAAAATCTGTGTGCTTCTGTATGCGTATGGAGAAACAGTTACCAAAAAAGAGCAGGCTGCAAAAAAAGAAAAGGTATGTGCTGAGGGATAATTTCTGGAAGTCTCCTAGGAACTGAATAGCTCCAGAAACTGTCAGTCCTATTGAAGCTGCAAGAACTGACAAAGTCAGAATGGCAGGAACAGCTGAATGTGTTCAAGGCTGCTAACATACATCTGCTTCAGCAAAATGTTCCATAGTTCTAATCACATCCGAGGGGCAACAGCTCTATATGTAGACAGAGACTACAGGTTCCTATATATGCCTGGTAAAATATAGGACTCACAGAGGTATTTTCCAACCACTTGGAAAGAAAGTAGCGGCACATCTCTGTGACCCTTGGCACCCGAGTAAACTGTTGGGGTCGGGCTCTAAGCTGATGATCCAGACACATTTCTGTGAGTGAGAGGTGATGTGAGCTGTGAAGCAGTCAGAGTTACTGTGTAAAATAATTTCTATAAACAAAAGCAGCTCAATGAAAAGAATAACAGCTTAATTATTATAAGATGTTCTAGTAAACACTGGCTGTGATCTGTCTTCACAGTGCAACCTTCAGACTTGCAAATCCTTTTGCAGATAGTCAGGGGGCAGAAATAGTGGCCTGCTCCTGAAGGGATGGAGAGTTGGGGGCCAAGGATGACAGGCAGGACAATGCCCTCTGTGACAGAGACACAGATCCACAGATCTTCCTGAACAACAAGAGCAGAGCAGGTCTGGTGCTGAAAAGTAGGCTCAGCCAACAGCTGGCAGCAGGTTGTAAGGCCAGTGTGTACAGGGTCCAGGGCATGCATAAGATCCCTGTTGGGATCCAGGTCAGTGTACAGGCAGGGCTCTATAAGGATCAGCTCCTTATACCCCTGAATAGTCAATCCAGCACTGTCCTGGCTCTATTAAATACACATGCTCTAATGGCACATGAAGAATCAAAATCCATAGCCTCGCATAAAATAAAGAATGATTTTTTAAGATACCAGAGAACTCACTTTAATTTCTGTGTCATAGAGGTATGTTGATTTCATAGTTCATGGGATCTACACTCTATGCACCTCTACACCATTTCACCTGGGGAAAAGGAATCACTCTCACAGGCACACATGTAGCCAGAATTGCTCAAACTTTGGATCATGCCTTTGTTTTGCCAGGGAAGAAGAAGTTATGAAAGTCAATGATAAAATGTATCTTTCGGAAGTAGGGTGGAAATTTGGTCTTACGAACCAACTTTGCGTCTTTGAATGAAAATTCAGAATAGCCAGACAAAGGAGAAAAAAATTGCAAATATAAACATTATTTTGTTATATTTTCAGAGTGACAAAGATTTTTCATCACACCAGAAACAACGTGTTTATAAATCTCTCTCCTCTACTTACTGTGCAACATGCAGAGCTCCACGAGGTATTGTTTCTATTCCCACACAGGCTGGGTATTTAGAAGAGATCTGAAACTTCAAAGTCTTGTCCTTCTAAAGCGCAAAAAATATAACACTGTAGGCAAATTTATGCTAGTAGGATTTGTTTGATCAAAAGTAGTGCTAATCAACCAGAATTCCCTAACAATCAATGAGGAGAAATAAGGACTTGAGGGACAAAATAGCTGCCAAAACAGAGGTTATTGGAGTCGCTTAGAGATCCCAGTATTTTCTACGTATTCTCGAGTTTTATTTCTGAAGCACACAGGAGACCCTCAGAGAAGCGGGTGTCTGAGCAGCCGTCAAACCTGTTTTGACACTACCAGAAATCACCTTGTGACACTTCGACTCCTGTCTGGGTTGGGCACAGCAGCCTCCCTGAAAGCTGCAGTGAGCAGCTGCACTTCAGCTAGTGGGGTGATGCATGGGGACCCACATTTCAGGTGTACATGTCTGGCACCGCGGGTTTCTGTCACACTGACAAGTACATTAGCGAGAGATGGGGATCAACAGGGATGCACAGAGAACAGCACCCACATCTACCCGAGGGAGAAGCAGGTTTGCTGTGTGATTCTCGGTCAGGGATTCGAAATTCTACAATGAGTTCTAGAAAGGTTTTTAGGATATTGATCCTGAATGTGTGGCTCAATGACTGCTGGTTAATTGCAACATTGTTAATAAATCAATAGACTGCTTCTATCCTGATTTCTTTCAAGCCAAGTGAATTGAGCTTTTGTTTCCCCTGCAACTTACAAGCTGAATTATTAATGATTTTCTTAATTAATAATGCAGGTATCTGATATCCAGAAGAAAATTAAAATTATTTCAGCTGAAAAAAAGAGTTTGAGAGATAGAATCTGTCCATTTGAAAACTGAAGCAAGCAGGAATCAAGAAATTAAAGCTATGAAATTTTATAAAAGATATGTGAGTCTATAAAATGTGACGGCTTTAATTTTCATGTTCTATGCAGTTAAGAACAAAGGGAAGGTAAATAAAAAAGCTGTTTAATTATAAAATCCTAACTATCCAGATGTTTAGCTACTTGCAGGTGCTACATTTGTCAGCATTTTTCTCACATCATTAACAACTTACAGTTATTTATTTTTAAGACAATATTCTTCCCAGGGCCCTGAAACTTCACTTGAGTGACCTTGGACTGCCTCTTGCAATGGTTTTGGTACCTATATGAAACAGTAGTAATGGGTAATAATACAAATGTGTATTATTGTGCTGATCTAGTCAGTTTTCTGGTTATTTTCTTGATCCAGATAAAGTGCTCTGGTCCCTTGTTAGTCAACACACAATGTGGGTGAAGTAACAGCAGTACTTTATCCACTATGTTTTAAGTATGCTAACATGACACGGCATTTTATATATATAACCACACTATTAATATTTCTTACTAATATTTCTTTGCTTGGGGCTATGACACTTCAAAGTCTTCGAAGTTCCAAGAAGATATCCTAATACTTTTGAATTCAGCTGGAAAACTATTGATTTTGCAAGGTTTAGGACGACCCATGAAGTCAACTGAAGTAATGTCCTGCACAAATCCAAATTGCCATAATTTCAAAGAATTCCGCTCTCAGTTTTAAAATTTCTGTATCTGACCCAGTGTTACAAAACAGTTTCTTTTGTTGGAGCACTCTTCTTGTCCCTGCATGTTTCATCATAGTNGGAGGACAGGGGGTGTGGGGGCATGGGGGTAGGGAAATAAAAAACTCATAACAAAAAATTTAAGATTAATTACACTAACTGCAAAATTTAAGGAGTGAATTTGTTTGCTCTCTGACAAAATTAAAATAAACAAGAAGTCATAGAGGTATGAAATTCTTTTCTGTAAATTAATCACCACTAAAAAGGAAAATAACCTCTTTTCCAAACCTATTCTGTTTCCCTGATTGTAGTCCCCATTTCTTGATCATCTGTATAGCAGTCAGGTGAAATGTGCTGCTTCTCCTTCTTCCTCCTGTCCTCCCTGTAGTCTGGAGGTTAGGAAACTTTCTTGTGAGCTGGAAATAACCTTTTGATCTTTTTCAATAGATCATGGAATAGTTCTCTAAGCTAAATGGTATATCACTCATGTTTATTTCAATAACATAATGGATTTCATGTCATAGTTGACAGTACATTTTTCCACCTTTTAAAACAAAAAACCCCAAACAGAACAACCATGTCAGGAGTTCTTGGAGCAATTAACTATACTTTATCTATGATGATTGGGTGTATTCTATTCAGTTTTCAAAATAAAAACTTGGCTTCTGCTTATGTGGAGTGTATTTAAATTTTAGGAAATATAATGGCTCCAGAAGTGGTACATGTGCATCCTTTGAAATATTAACAGAATGCAGTTGACCAGGAGCACTAAGAAATTTCTTTGTCATAATTGTAATACATTTTGCATGAAGCTAGTATAATTAAACATTATTATAGCTGTACTAGACTTTACATACTGATGATTTTTTTCTATAATATTGTGATAAAATATCGTCTTTCATTTGAAATAATTGTTGAGAGGCTTATGTTTTAATAAGCAAAGAATATAGGTGAAGTTGCACAATTGCCTGACAAAAGAAGTGGCATTTAATTTAAAATAATCCGATTTTGAATGAAAAATTTAAAAGTTATATATTTACAAATTTATTTGTAATTTTTTGCTTGTAATTGTGTATTGTCTGGGATAAAATATTTATGCAAAATACATGCATGTTAATACATCGCTATTGCAATTAAGCATAGTATTGTAGAATAATATTGTCGAATCACTGAATGAATCAGTCCACAAAGATGTATCAGAAACAGACAGCAATGTTTGGAGACAAATGATTATTACTGAATGCGGTGTCTCTTTGAATGCAGAATTTAGCAACTAATGATCATTACTATCCATTTTGGACTATATATACCACTTCAAATACCCAATATATACACTGGTTAAATATGACGTTTTAAAAACCCCACCAGTTTATCTAAATTCAGCATAGATTTTTTTTTTTTCCCATAGGAAATTTGTAAATTATATCTCTGACAGACGAATCTGTGTTCCTCATGATTTAGAAAGCCAGTGAAGACAACTTAAATATGAATATGTCACAGCCAAGGAGGAAAAAAACTCACTGGGCTGATTCATTCAGTGATTCAACAATTTTATTGTTATTCTACAATACTATGCTTAATTGCAATAACGATATATTAACATGCATGTATTTTTTATTTTATAAAATTTTTACCCCTGTGCTATGGAATTTCACTATTGACCTGTATTTTGAAGAAGCAGAATCCTTTCCACTGTTCATTATGAATCTTTTGTCTGAGCTATGAATTTCAAATGATGTCTGGCTAGATAAGTTTTTTTGTATCCCTAGCCATTATCTAGACTGTGCTTTTAGCTTTACAGTAGTATTGCTTCGTACTCATGAGTGGACAACAAATATAATATTTGACTTCAGGCTGCAACTTGTACTTGTGATGATCCATTAGAAAGGAAATAATAAATAATAAAAATTTAAATAATAAAAAATTAAATAATAAAAATTTAAATAATAAAAATTTATGACCAACTTCGCAAAACAAA
>VZRR01013116.1:562766-593051 GCA_013398015.1 Oreocharis arfaki | reverse complement strand
AAATTCTTTTTAATGGGATATATTTGCATTACACAGATAAACTGGAAGCATTGTTAAAGAAAATTAAGTACACGTTGACATGATGTCTGGAGTATCACTACAATAATTTTCAAGATTACACTGTAAAAAAGTGGTAATTATTCAAATAATATTTATCTATGGTGAATTGAAGTTATAGACCTAAGAAAATGTAATATTAGAAGTGAAATATTATAAAGGTTAGCTAAATAAGAGAAACACCATAAAGTGCATATGATATGCGCGGCAGAACTTTTATGGATATAAAAGTTGTTCAGTGCTTTATGTCTTTGAAAAACTTAAAAATTTATATATTTTGGTTTCTTAAATACTCTCTTGAGAAAAATTTCAGAACAACAGTCTGTCCATGTTTTTGGTTATGATCCTTCATCTGGCTAAATCTCATCAGTAATAAAATCTAATGCCCTCAAGGAAATAACACTTGACAAATATGAAGCTGTCCAGCTCTGTAATACTAATCTGTAGCTCTCAAAATCTTCACATCTAAAATTAAATGTTTCCATTTAAAATTTCTCAGCCTTTATTTTATTTTTTTTAAATTTTTCTTCCATTTTCATTGAAAAGGCAGCCCTTACTATATCTAGTATGTCAACTTCGGCTTTGCAGACCCAGAGGTAGTTTGATGACTGTTTACAAAACACTGCAATAGTTATCAATTGATCCATTATCAATTTAACTGTTTTATGTAAAAAAAACCCACCAGACTCCTTCCTATATACTTTTTCCCACTAGTTTCTCAGGCATTCGAAATTTAGGTTGCTGAGAGAAAAATATTTGTAGACATGACTCTGCTTCTCCTCAGTCAAAGTTGTTCTTTTCAGTCTGTTGGTAATTTCAGTGAGACTTTGGTTGTCTTTTGTGGGGACAAAGCAAAACCAAAAATCCCAAAACAAGAAATAAAAACAACCAACTCTCCTCCCCCAAACAATGCCCACCTTTTTTCCAGGAATGCCTAATAGGAATTATTTTTCCTTTAGCGCTAAAGAATCTTTATGGATAGACAGAAGTCTTTCATTTGATTTTGCCTAATTGTGTAAAGTTTACTTTGTGCACTTACATGAAACTACCTTGGCAAATTAAACATGCTCTCCATTTGAGTATATTATGATGCTTTTCCCAAGACTCAAGAAAATAAGTTTGGATAGCATCATAATCGTCCATAATGTTTAATTTTAGAATTTTTCTTCTTCTCTTTAAAATTCTTTTACCATTATGTACATCTTATCTTTCTACTTTTAACGCCTCTTATCTATACAGAAGAATTGGTTGTATCATAACCAATGGTACAACTAATAACTCTTATTATGATAAGAGTTTATATTTTTTTTTCTCCTTATTTGTTGTGTTGGTTTAGCACAGCCTGTTTTTTTGGTGGGCAGGGGAAGCCACATAGGTGGCTTCTGTGACACGCTGCTAGAAGCTTCCACTGCGTCCAACAGAGCCAGTCTCTGATGGCTGCAAAGAGGGACCTGTTGCTGGCCCAATTAGAGAAGTGGTAATGCCTCTCTGATGACATATTTAAGAAGAAAATCAAAACTATTCAGGCGCAGTTTTTTCCCGGGGGGTCAAGGAGCTGCCATCTAGTGCCCTGCACGAAAAGAGGCGTTGAATGGCGCCGGTGCTGTGGCAGCCGTGACTGCTCGCACAGTGGAGGCAGAGGCTGTGCGGCAGGCAGTGGAAAGACGGCAAGTATTTCCCCAACGCAGAACCTAGATGAAATAAACTTCTCAGCGCTGTGAAATCCTGCAAAAACCTTTGAACTGGTAGAATTTGTTGCCAATGGTACTTATAAGCAGCAGTTTTTCTTCCTAGTTGGAGACAGAGGAGGAAGTGAGGACGTGCAGAAAGACAACATGGTGACACCAAGGACACTGGAAAGAAAGAGGGGGAGGAGGAGCTCCAAACATCGGAGATGAGATTTCTCTGCAAGCCGTGGTGAGGACTATAATGAAACAAACTGTCTCCCTGTAATCCATGAAGTCCATGAGGTAATGCAGAGATCCACTCACAGCTCATGGGAAAAGGTGCTCACACTGGAGCGTGTGAATGCTAAAAAAAGCTGTCATCTAGTGACGGACCGGAGCAGAGAGAGAGGGCCCTTGCTTCTAGAGATAGAGAAAGAGGTTTGCTTCCAAACTAGAGCAGCTTATCCTTAAAAGACTGCACCCCATGGACTAAGTGACCCACACCATGACAGTTTTGGGAAGACTATTTTGCCCGTGGGATGGACTCACATTACAGCAGGTTGGGCGGGACTGCTACTTGTGAAATTAGAGCCACGCTGGAGAAGTTGACAGAGAACTGTCTCCTGTGGGAAAGACCCCACGGCATAGCCGAAGAGAGACTCCTCCCCCTAAGCGAACTGAAGAAAGATCTCGAGTGATGAACTGACTAAACACTCCCACGCCCTGTCTCCCTGTGCTGTCAATGGGAAGGAGAGAGGAGCTGGAGGGGAAAAAAGGTGTTTTAAAGGCTTATTTTATTCCTCATTGTCCTCCTCTGACTCTGTTAATAATAAATTTACTTTATACCTTTACGTTTGAGCCTATTTTGCCCTTGGAGTGTTTCCTCCCAGTCCTTATGTCGCCTCACGACCCCTTCATTATGATTTTCATGAGTGCCTGGTATTTTAACCAGTGTCAAATCACAACATTCGGATATCTTTCTTTTTGCTAAATACAGATCTCTGTCTTTGCTGGTTTCAACTTCCATTTTATTATTACATATTACCAGGCATATTTTCACTGTTGTATGTGGATCTGGCTAGTTTAGAGCTGTTATATTAGCAGTATTTATATAAATGAATACATGTACCTATGCCTGAGTAGTAAGTTCCTTACTATATTCTGGACAAAAAGCAAATGAAAGATTAATGGACAGCTTTACATCCAAAGTATAATTTTGAGGTAAATTTCATCAATGACCAAATAAATATCATTACCTGTATACAAGTCTGTCAATAAAAAGTATAAAATAATTTAAAACAACTATTTCAGTGGAAAAAATTAAACTCTTAATATTTATTATTTTATATGCATCTATCAATGATACATTATTAATGTTTAAATTCATGCCATTTTGTTCTTTATTTTAAAAACATCACACACGGATTTATTCATGTGCACGAAATAAGAGGATCCTTAACAGTTTTTGGGCAGGTAGATAAGTTTATTTACAGAGAACTGTCCTGGTTCGAGACAAATTCGGGGAAACACTCTGAAAGGAAAGCCTCCTCTAAAGAAGGCAGGTTACAGCCACCCCTCCCCTACCAGGTTCAGGAAAAAAAAATATTCCTCCGACGAAATTGAAGAAAAACCAAAACTATTTATTTAACAAACACACAGGAAAAGAGTAATAATGCTAAATAATAACATCTCTCACTGTGGAGAGAAACCTGGAAGATTTTAGAGTCCTTCTGTGTGTGTGGTCCCTCTCCTCCTCCTCAGAGCTGGGTCCACCTGGGCCCCCTCCGGGCCTCGGTGGAAAGTTTTCCCAGGGAGTTCTGGTGTTCAAAACAGTCCAGAAGTGAAGAAGAAGGAAAAAAAAAATGATGTCCCAGGAAAAAAAGGAGAAGACTCTCCATTTCTCTCTGGAGAAAACCAGAGCTGAAAGCTGGCTGAAAAGGGTGCTTCCTCCCCTCTCTGCACCAGCAGCAGCAGCAGCAGCGGCTATCTCCCCGCAGCAGAATGCAGAGAGGAGAAGCCAGAGTGACCTTGGAGCACAGAACTGCTTTAAAAAAGTTCATCTGGCTTTTTTATTTCTCTCCTTTCTCTTGGGCTCAGTTTAAAGGCACAGAAAGACACTGGATTCACATCTGGGCGATATGGGATATAACATCATAAAGTCACCCTAAGACAAGAACTAAATAATTTATAAAGAAACAGTTAATAAAAGCTGTGAGAGCAGATGGAAAAAATTACTTATATGGAGGAACATTCAAAGTCCAGTGACTGTGAATGTGGTGAAAAACCCAAAAGTAGTAAAAACATCCAGATACTCCTTTCGGTACAAAACCTTTTGCACACTTTAAAAAATAAAATTGAAAATTATATCTTGTGAAAAATAAGACTGCGAAAATATTTTGCTCATTCAACAGTCCAAGTTGTTTTCTGTACTTATCAAATAAAATAGGCATAAAACTGAGTTTGAATCTCAATCTCTGCATGCTGGACAAGTCCATCTCCAACACTACAGAAAAAACCCTAATATACTAGCAACAGGACTGGTGAAGTGCTCATAACATAAAAATTAGCAAATAAAACAAAAGTAAAAAATACTATAATTTTATATTCTTTCAAAGAGAATATAATCCTTGTACAAGTGTATATTTTATTTATTTTTTATTTTATTTTTAGTCCATAAATTGTAGTCAAATAGTCTAAGCCATTACATATATGAAGAAAGAACAATGCATGGTTTAGGTTGAGTGGTCCAAATGTATCTAAAAATCCCAGGGGAAATAATTGTTAGATAGTCACAGTATCTCTTGAAATTACATTAAGTTTCCTTTTGGAGCAATTGTAGATCCCACACAATGAGCCAGAAGGCAGCCATGAGGTGAGGGTTATAAAAGTTTTGGTACCTAAGTACATGTAGGTCAGCCAAAGAATTATCTGAAGATGTGTCTGCTCAGACAATTGTGTCCCAAATATTCATCCTGATTTGCATACAGGTTACAGATTCCACATTACAAGAGAAACTGAGAAAAAAACGTTATTAGCCTAAGGACTAGAACAGCTACTAGCAGCTAAGTCTTCTAACTTTCCTTACTAATGAAATTCTGAGTCACTTGGTAAAAAAGGAGAGTCTGTCTTTTTCCTCGGGCTCCTCAGAAGCTGGATGACATGCTCAAATGCAGTCTGAGGCTGCAGAAGAAATTGAGAGATCATCCTAAAGAGCTGATAGGGATCCATCTACATGGAATTAAAGCATAGACATTTATATGTTGCATTGACAATGCACTGTTATACATGCAGCAGCAAAATCAGGAAATATGAGTAAAGAACATCAGTGAGTTTGCTAGCTTGGTTTTTTCCTTTTCTTTTTTTTTCTTTCTTTTCTTCTTTTTTCTTTGTTGGAAAAGCCTTAAAATTTTAAACTATGTATTGTCTGTGTGTTGGATGAGTGTATAAATAAGCATATAGAACAAAAGATTGTTCAGAAATAAATTGCGTGATGACCTCTTCAGCTCACTGATAGCTCTCAACAACACCTCTGTTCTGGATTTTCCATGTGTTTAATTGCAATTTAACTTCATTTAGATAGCAAGAGTCCTGACAATCACAAAATACAGAAGTTCAGTCAATACACAAGTATGAAGAGATGAAATATATCACCACAGTGCAGGAGATGTGATACATTTAAATTGAGGAGAGTAGGCAAACAACATCTCATTTGCTTGCCATATGAGGTGGCTGTATATATGCCATTAACAACACAGAAAATTCACAGCACTATTGTCACAGTCTAGTTTGTCCCAGCGGCTGAACCCCACCTCTCAGGAGGCTCAGTGCTCACGCAGCCACGTGGCTCCTGGGGTATGGCCAGCATGTGCCCTGCCAGACTGGATCGGGAGCACTGCAAATGCATGTCAAACTGCACCTGCCCATGCAGACACAAGTGTTTGCCCTCTCAATACTCTTGTCTGTTCCATTCTCACTGTGTCTGTGGTGTGAGAAGCTGCCTCTGAAGGCTTCAGACAAATTGCATTGAGGGCTGTGGAAGCTGAAAATAGATTTTGATATGAGGCACTATGTGAAAAATTTCATTTACTGTATAATTTTGAAATACTTTAAAAATATACAAGCAAATTATCCAAAGCTACTTCAAACAGAAAAATTAGCATGATACAATTTCCACATACTGGCAAGATATCTCAAAAGATAGACATTCTGGTAGTTGAAAATATCTCCATATACATACATATCTCTGAATATTTGTACCACAGTAAACAAAAGTGTTTCTTCCTACCACCTGATTTGTTTGTTTCCTTGTTTTAGTACATAATTTTTTCACTTCTGCATGGTTAGGGTTAAAGCATTTGCGAAATTTTTATGCTCACATCAGCAGGTGTACAATTAGATTAAAATGTTCCATAAACACTTTCACATCTTTGTATTAAGACTGAATTCTGAGAAATTATTTTCTCCTAAGTATTTCTTGAGGATAAAATTCTTTGAGAGCATTTTCAGTGGCCCACAGTTAACCAGTAAGCAAAAAACAGAGTCTTTTGTGTACAAAATAAAGTTTTGAACTTTTTTTTTTCTGGATCCATTATTTTCCAAGGAAATGACTCTAGCTGTGGCATATCTTATAACTAAATTAAAAATTTAAAAGATTCAGTTAGCATGGTTTTGAATTTGAATTGAACAATATTCTCACAGAAATTTAGAAAATAGAGAATACTTTTATAAATTACCCCACCATGAGGGGATCTTTTGCTGTTATATTTTATAAAAAGTGGGCTTATACTGTGGTGATTTTTTTACCAGTTTTAACCATAAACATGAAGATAATTAGGAAGTGGGGCCAAAAAAATAGATAAAGAGAAAAGAAGGAGCTCTTGAAAATTTATTGTAAAAAAGCCCGTTTGCACTATTTATTGTGACCCTCTAAAACCTAAAACTGGTTGAGAGGGACTTGAGTGGCAGTCATCTCACACCTGATGAAATTCTTTACATGAAATCCCCATACTTTCTGGTAGATATATACACACCTGCCAAAAATCATATTCAATACTCAAATCGCAAACAGTTTAGAAGAAAGTTCCATCCATAATAAGCTTTCAGAAGTGAGCTAGATAGAAATAACAAACCTAAATGAAAATAAGAATTGATGGATAAATTCAGATGCATACTCTGCACTGCTTAGAAAAGCTTGCACATGTCTGCTTGGGACTGAAGATAGTATTTTTTGAACGCTTCTCTATGCAACATTTTCTTTCTGTTGGATAAAACTACCTACAACAGAGAGGAGGATGTCATTTTGATCACCTTTTTGACTGTCATGAAGATTTTCCCTTGTCAAAGGAGTTTAAGAAAAATTATCTATTTCCAAAGTTTTTCACGGAACAACTAAATTTGTCATGAATATTTAAGTTTTCATAATGTTTGGCCTTTGAAACAAAGAGTATTTCTCTTGAATGTATCTCTGACTGAATCCTGAATATCCATGTGTATCATTCTCTAATGATTCACATATTCTTTTTATGAAGAAGACCCTCATGTTTCACATTTTTCAATTACCTTGTTGGTATTTCCTGTTGTCAAAGGCTTGTGTCCTTTTCAGACTTGTTAATCTCTAAACTGAATAAAGTTTACATTTGTAAAGTAAACATTCCCGATTTATGTAGAAGAGGAAGTAGAAATGTCCTCTCTATGGATATGGAGAAACTGGTCCAGGAATTTGCAGAGGATAGATCCTAGTCCCTGTCTGTACGGACCAGCGTCTCAGCTATCAGTTCTTTTGCTTGAGAACAAGCATATAGGAAGTACACACCATGGGGCATCCTGTGCTTTTACCTGCAGGATCACGGAGAGGACCCTGGGAGGCGGAGTGGGAAACCTACCTTGACTTAGAGGCACAGGAACTTGAATAGCAAAGGAAAACAATTGCAAATGGCTGTTCTTCCAGGAAAGTTGCTGCTCCAGTCTCCAGTGGTCAGTTTCCCAGACAGATTGGAAGGGCTGATTTTGCTCCTGATCCTACAGGAATGATTTCTGCAAAAAAGGAGTGGAGAATCCTATGACCAGTACTAGAGGGCCCTGACTCTAATGAGGGGGAGGAGAGGGACAGCCAGGACTGTCATGGTTTAAACACAGCTGGTACCTAACTAGTACTAGTACTTCCCCTGGTGGGATACGGAAGGAGAATAGGAAAAAAGGTAAGACTCATGGGTTGAGATAAGGACACTTTAATAATTTAAATAAATTAAAGTAATGCAACAATAATATTTATCATTATTATTTATTATTATTACTGCTAATAATAATAACCACAATAACAATAATACCAATAATAATGAGAATCAGAGAGGAATAAAACCCGAGAAAACCAAGTGATGAACAAAACAATTGCTCACCATCAATACCCAGCCAGACTCTAAGCAGCAATTGGCAGCTCCCAGCCAATTCTCCACAGTTTAGAGACTGAACACAACATTCTGGTATGGAATACCTCTTTGGGCAGTTCAGGTCAGCTTTTCTGGCCGTGCTCCCCACCACAGCTTCTTGTGGCCTTCCTCACTGGCAGAGCAAGGGAACCTGAAAATCCCATGACTTAGGGTAAGCACGGCTTAGCAACAACCAAAACATTGGCATGTTGTCAGCACTATTCTCATACTTAATCCAAACCAGCACTGTACTGGCTACTAAGAAGAAAATTAACTCTATCCCAGCTTAAACAAGGCCAGAAGAAAATGATATAAATTTATAATTTTATTTCCTTACATGAAAACCCAAATAATTTGGACTACATTATCAATACTGGAGAACAAATAGGAAAGTCCTTGAGTGTTAGTAGTCTACAGACACAGGATTAAAACAAACAGGCAAACAAACAAGCATTAAATCGTGGAGGATTTATAGCTTTGACAGCTTTTTTGTCAACCTTAGTAAATTACTTTATCCTTCGGCTTGTAATCAAGAAACATTGCCGACTGCAGCCTGTGAGATATTGGAACCTGAAGATATAATGCCACAATTAATGTAACTAAACAAAAGTAAAGTGCAGAACAATTGATATGAGTCTACACAAACATATACCTATTCTTTATATAGTAGTTGATCAGCTCAGAACCAGGTTCAAAGCACAATTGGTTGGTTTGAAACATATTATTCATTTTTAATTGTTTCAAATGATTTCCAGTGGCTCAATTTTTGTGACGTTTTTTGCCTTTCCTTTGCGATTTTCTTTCGCCTTTCCTTGCATGCATTTAATTTTGGCTGGTGAAAATTCAAATACTTGAATGGATTTGTTTAGCTAGGTCTAAATAAGACATAATAGCAGTCTGATCTATAATACGATGAAATTTATGCTCAGATTCTCTTGTATTTTAGGATGATCTTGTTTACAGCCTTGGTCATTTCAGTAATAGTCTAGGCTAGCAAAATTTTCACAGGTATCATAGATTTCCAAACGCAACATAGTTGACACCTTATTGTCAACACAGTTTACACAAAATTATCAAACTTTTTATTCTCCCCTTCCCTCCCCTCGAGGACCTAATGTGCTAAATTTAAGCAAACATATTAGATGCTACATTAAAACAAACATATTTGATTTTTTTTTTCTTTTTTTTTCTTTCTGGACACGTTCCAAGGCACCTTCCCTCTTCCATGTGGTGGATTAAACTATATGAAGATTGAGTCTCTAAAATTCAACCATAAGACAGAAGCTAGATGCTTTAATTTAGTGTTCTGGGTCTCTCATAAATTGTGGTTGCTTACCGGCTTGTGAAAAATCCAGTAAGCAACTCAGATTTTAGATTGATAGAGTCTGCATTCTGTCTCTGTAAACAGAAGTCATATGAAAATAGAGACAGTAGCACGAACAACAGTAGTAGATAAGCTACTAAATAATCCTATAAATGCTAAAAAATAAGAAGAAATGGAGAAAAAATATCAAAGCTTAGGCCTTATTGTGATACAGAAAAACTGGAACAGTTATAATGCAGACAGATTTAGTCAAGCTATTAGTCTTCAAAAACTAATTCTAAAAAAAAGAAAATAAACACTCTACTTACAAATCACAACTAAATTTCATAGAAACTGTAATGTTTTGATGTTCAATGTGAAATGTTTTAATATATTAATGAGGAGAGCTTTAGAGGTACTTTACTCAAATTGTTAGCTGTCCTGTCCTTCACAATATCATCAGAATAACACCAATCTCTCACTTGATTCCTGATTTATTTTCTTAGTAACAAAATGTTGATATTTTTAAATAGTTAGCAATGTCAGGTGCCTTGCTAATGTCTGATTGCCTGTAACTATTTATAGTTCAAGCTATAATTCGTCTGCACTTATTACTGAGTGCAGAAAGAATTTCAAAAGCTCTAATATTTTTACAGATGGCAGGTTCATCACTGAAATTTTATCCAGTTATGTATCTTTTTGTTTTGACTGAATTAAAATTTAAGTTTTGTAAATAAATGCAGTTTGAAATTTAACTATATAAAGTGAAGTTTTCTCTCTACTGCCATCTATATCTCTATCTATAAGAATATCAATATCCATGTTAATATCTTCGTCAATTTTCGTAACATCTATAGCTATCTAGTCTGCTGAGGTACTCTTGTGCTCACTCAGACATGACTGAGAACACCATTTCTTTTTTTTTCCCCTATGTATTTTGGAAAGTGCTTATCAGCTAATTATTTGCAGTCTTAAGGTATTTTTTGCCTTTGATGAACTTGAATCTGAAAATGTTAGAAGCATCAAAGAGTAGTTGGCAGTTTTGAACCCAAAATTTAGGGATGAAGCGCTTGAAGAGGGATTTCCAAGGTCAACTTATGTTCCTAATTTCACACAGTGCATTTTCTGAAAGAAGGGAAAGAGAGGACAAGGTTGTCAATGATTGGATGTGTTAGAGTGGTATCCCTCGAGGTGTTCAAGAGATGACAGGACATCTGGATGTGGCACTTACTGCTATGGTCTAGTTGACAAGGTGGAGGTTGGTCAAAGTTTGGACTTGATTATCTTGCAGGTCTTTTCCAACCTAAAATATTCTGTGAAATCTGTCAATAGATGCAAACTTTGGGATCTGTAACAACTTAGGTACTGACCAAAGCTCCATCTCCTGCATGGCTTTAAGCATCTGTCTCAGGACTACACCTCCAGTCTCCTGAATCTATGACTTTGAATTTGGTAGTAAGTTGAATGCTTCACAGTTACAACAGTCTTAGATGTGGAATGAAGTTTCAGAAACAAACATTGCCCTATGAGCCTGCAGGAGCCAAGACAGACAGCAGTAAAGTATTCAGGATTTGTGGATCTTGGAAAGAAAGAAGGTCTTAATGCTATAAGAGAGGGTAGCCTTTGTTCTGATTTTTGCTTCTTAGCATTCTATCTCATTTTATTCGGTGGTTAATTAACAGCCTATGAACACAGGAAGCTACTCCCAGCTGAATGCCCTAGGATGGGATGATATGTGTAAACAACACCCAGCACTCCACTTTTTTAGCTCAACTCTCATCTAGATGCTTCTACAACGATTAAGGAGACAATGTCCATCATGATGATTGCTAAGCAGGCTAACCATTTTATCCTCATTCAAATTATTTGGATAAAGGCATTTTATTAGTTTAAGAAAAAAGTAAATGGATTCCATTAGTGACAGAATATTACAAGTTCACTCAATTTTCTCTGAAAAAATTTTTTCAGAGTAAGAATACAGTCACCATACATAAATATATTGCAAGCCATTAACAACCAACCTCCCAAGTTAAAATAAAAACATGTTTGCATTTTCTGTGATACAGTTAATAGAATGCACAGAGAAGTCTCCTACTTTTCTCTTTGAGGAGTCCTAAAATGTGATTTCACTATTAGAAAGATTATGTGATTTTAAAGTTAAAAATCAATTTTATGTTCCAACTTTCTTCAACGATAATTTAAAAGTCTGCAAACACTGAGGCCTTTACTGCTCAAAATCAATCATCACTGAAATTATTTGAGTGATGTATAATTGCAAATACATAGAACATTAGAATATATATATAAATATACAAACAGCAATAGCTTTTGTGTGCCCGCTTACCCTATAAAATGCGTATAACTTCTCTTGAGTCTTGTTGCATGATAAATAGCATCTTTCCTCATGACTTATCAGGAAATTCAAGCTTAGTTTAATTTTGAAAACACTGTTATTTCATATACTCTTGCCCATAATATTTGCTGTAATTATTAGAGCTAATATGTGTGAATCAAAAAGATAACGTACCCTTCAGTAAGAAAAAACTTATTATTGGTTTTAATAAATGTTTTACAGGTCAGACACATGATTCTGGCTGTAAGGAAGAGCAATAATTTCAATTTAAAACAATAGAAAGAGAAAATCTGAGAGGGAAAAAATAGCCAAAGACTTAAGTGGCCCACTGATCAGTTGTGGGAACCTAAGGCTGTATGCTAATAGTTCCCTTAGTTGGCTGTTATTTCTAAACTTGGGAGTAGAGTAATAAAATAATTTTTGCCATTGACAGAGATGGATATTAAGTCATCTTTTTAGCCTCTCTTTCACAGTTCTATCCCTATTCTGTTCACATAGACTTATATTTTTCATGTGCAATGGGATAAATCTGATAAATCTCATATATATCAAATTTATTCATATTACACGATATTCCTATTCACAAAACAGAATGATACTCCCTGTTAACTCTGTAGTTTTAAAGAATTATTTAATTCCTAACTGATAAATTAACAAAATGTAGCACTGAGAGCTACTAGCAACAAGAAATCCAATAAAAGCCAGATTTCTTCTGGCTTACCTGGAGCAGCAAGGAATATTTATACACAGTAATGCCACGTATGTTGACAGTGTTCAGGTGAAGTAGTTTTCTTGGTCTCTAGACATCAGTGTAATCATATTCTAGAATCTTTCATGCTCTTTTTTCCATAATAGATGAACATTTTCTATACTAGCAAAAATATTTGTGGAACATTTGACTTCGTTATAGAAGATAAAGGAAGAGAGCATGATTTCTGTTACAGTGCCATTAAATGACAAGCTGTTTTCTGGAAGCAGCTATTTTCTGCCTGGCTTCGGTGGAGAGCGATAAGTACCTTAAAATGCAACTCAATCCATCTGCCTTAGAGGTTTATTTTAGGATGGAATGAGTCACAACTTGTAAATGCCTAAATCTCCTCATACATAGATGTAGATCATTGAAATGATCCGGTGGTTTTCAGAAACAAGCACGTTTCAGACACCCAAACTAAGATGAGACCAACTAATTTTGTTTAATAAGTACAATAAATTAAAATTTCATCAGAATGAAGAATAAAAAAGCCCCAAACAACCACCCTAACCAACCAACAACATCAACAAAAAAGAACTATAGGCTATTTAAAAGTTCCTGGAAACAAATTATAAGCACTGCTATCTAATTCCAGTCCACCAAATGCCACTACATATTCCCAATGAGACAACTGTCCTTCTCTCTAACATTCATGCATTTTACTTGGATATTGTGAATGTTAAATGTGATTGAGAATATAGCCCAGGGTGTGAAAAAGCCCAATATTTAATATCAAAACTCATTTAGAATCTTGAATTGATTTTCTATGAAGACTTGAGTGCTTAGAGTTTGTTATTAAATTCTGTTTCAATCTAGGTAGACATACAATTATTTATTCAATGAAGTTTGGTAATCAAAAGTTAAGTCAACATAATTTTGTGGAGAATGAAACAGAATACAGTTATTTGAAAAACTTGGAAATTATTCATTACTACTAATTTCAGACAAGCCATGAAAACCCACAAATATGCAAAAAATGGCTGCATTGAAATTCAGTCTGCTACTATCCAATGTTATAATAATGGTCTGAAGTCACAGTTTGTTTAACTGCATCTGCTAATGGCAAAAAAATGAAAGTGCACAATTAGTAAAGTGAGCATTTGTAGAATTCCAATCAGAGAAACATGTTATTGCATATTGCTTTTGAAATTAGGATGTTTTTAATCTTTCTGAGTTGTCTTTTTATTGACTTGTTTGTTTTTGTGGGTTTGTTTGTTTGTTTATTTTTTGGGGAAAAACTAAATACAAATCACCCCAAACCCAGTATTTCCAGCTATGCTTCCTATAAGTATGCTTTCTTCTTTATTTTGGTTCTTTTAAAATATTGTTTTGCATAGGCAAACACTACCATTCAGTACTGATTATAAAATATTTTCCCCTGTTTTATCCCAATTCATTCAAGTTTGACCGAAATGTTTTAGCTTATCTGGCCACCCATTGATTTCATATTGTGTAATAACTTTCTAGATACTCCATTCCTAAAAATAAAATAAGGAAGTAAATATTTTTTCTTGTTTTCTTTCTCTTGTTCCTAATTTCTACTGAATTTCTATAATTACTTATATCAGCATATTAAATAGGGTTAAAAAATGCAGACAGAAAAAAACCTTCATGGTGAATTATATAATGCCTCATGCCTTCATGAATATATACTGAAGTACAATGAGAGAAGAAGGAATGGCACCTTTGCCGTTTAAAGGTATTTAAAATTTTAAACTGCCAGATTTTCGTATAACAAGGCTACTCAGAAATAAAGTTATGACCAGTCTTCTCATCCTCCTTCCCTCAAGATACACAAACTCATATGAGTGTCAGACCTATATTGTTTATCTTGTTTGTCAACATCATCGTGAAGAAAAGTCCGGAAGTTTCTCCTTTCCCTAATCTTCTATAACAGGAACTAAACACTGAGTGTTATCTAAGCTTTTAAACTAATATAGCCTGTTACAGATGTCGGTATTATGGTCTAAAAGATGTCTTTATACTTACAGTGGAAGATTTGCCAGTGTCCTCAACTGCCAGTTTTAGCCTACAGAAGCCGCCAAAATATCATTTTTTCATAGAATTTTTTTTGCATTGTTTTTTGCTGTGTATCAATAGATTTTGAGCTGTAACATATAAGAATTGTCCTAGCAGAATTTCTGCTGATCTTAGACCACTTCCTTTTCTTTCCTCTGGATCATTACAATTGAAAGAAGACAGTACTGACATTCTTAATAACTTCTTTCTTTTCTTTGCTGAGAAGTGAGTGCATCTGGGAGTTGACTTTTTACTTTCTTTGAAAATCTTCAATCTATAATTTTATGTGCAGGGGATAGTACAAGGAATAAAAATAACTCCCCTTTTCAACTCCCATCAAGAACAGAAAATGGGAAATTTAATCATCTTGAACAGAGTGCTAAAACAAGATGTGATTTGATTGAGACTCCCTAGAATCTCCTTTTTATGATATGTATTAGAATTAAATTCACCTTAATTTTACAAGAGGGACATTATTTGACAAAGAGGCATGAAGCATGCTGAAATTATCTCTCTTTTGTGTCTCATCATTTTGATCACTTTTACGATGTAAACAGAAGGCTCATCTGAAATTTTTCTCTGCTGCTTAAATTCTAAAAACAAAAAGAAAACCAAACCCCAAAACCTCACAAAATTTTCACAACCTTTTCCATAGTTACTAGTGGTTAAAAACCAAAACATACAAATCCAAAGCTTTTTCCTCAAAATCAGCCAAACCCCAATTATTCACAAATTTTTACATTAATATGTCAATTTCAACAACAACTATTACCACTTCATGAAATTAATATTTATATTGAAAATATAGCATGATTCAAAATTGCAATTGATATCTCATACAGAATAGATCTATTATATAGTATATTATGAAATTAATGATACTCAGTATGGATAATTATATGTGTAGCATAGTACATGTTCTGATTTTTGTTTCTTTCGTTTTTTGTTCGTATTACATTTCTCTCTGCTTGTATTAGCATTATTATAGCTGTATACGTCTTTGAAATATGTGATCACAAACTATACAGAACTACAACAGATTTTTAACTTTGAAAAAGAAAAAAGGGAGTATGTGCTCTGGGGATGATGCAAATGTGAACAACAAACATTTATTTCCACATTTTTTTGCATCTTTTGTAAATCATCCCTGTTGCCCAAAATCCCATAAACCACCTTTATAGCATTAAAATATGTAATGTCAACATTATTGATCTGAAAAAGATGCAAGAATTTCAAACTGCCCTCTTTCAGTCAGTGTAATCCTAAAGTGTTTCATTTTTAGTATTTACCATTTCCATCTATGAATACTCAGATCAAACCATTTTCTTAAGAATAGGCAAAAATACTTTCTGAGGTCTAAATACACTGAAGTTCAACCTCATTATGGACAATTCGGTGCTCGAACACGCACCTGTGCAACAGCATGTGACGACACCAGGATTTTGCAACACAGATACTCCTGATCATTTAATATCCAAGGCTAACTGTCCAAGAATCAAGCAATGCTGGCTTCCTGCTGTTCATTTTATGTGGATTGCCAGCTATCATGGCAGATGCTGCAAACTGATGATTTAAGTCAAATCCCTAGTACAGTTATTTTGGAGTTCTTACCATCCTAAGAGTGAGGGAGGGGGTTGTTTGTGTTGTTTTGATTTGTTTAGCAGGTTTTTTTTAACCATCGGTTTTTTTGCTATTCAAAGCTAATCTTTCTTCCTCTGACCATAATTATGGCAAATTCTGTACGGGAGAAATGCAGCTCTATCGTTTGCTTGAAAACATATTTCACTGTATGTGATATATATCACATACATATTTACAGAAGATCCCTTTTTTTTTTTTTTTTTTCCAGAAATTTGACTTTTTTTTTCTCCTCAAAAGATCAGAAAAAATTTTAAATAGAATTTTGGGAGAATACCTTGGCTTTTTTTACAACTAAACATCCTGTCAACCTCCAATCCAACCTCATTTCCCCAGAGTCTTAGAGAAAGTGCTGTTTATCCTCAAGACAGTCATCAATGAGTGTAACCCCTTTAAAAGAAATTACTTTTTCAGAATTCAAGTGCTCATATTCAGTGCAGAACTGGCTACTTCCTTTAACTGTTCTAGGCTAATAAAATAAATGACATTTTCCCTCTGAAGACTGTCTACTTCTGTTACTATCGCAGAAGGTGGCCAGCAAAGACTAAGGTCACCGTGGGATCCATCCGAATAAACATAGATATAAATACTTAAATTGGTTATTTCAAGGTCCATTTATAGTCAATACATAGAAATAAGGATATAAGGCCATGGATTCTCTGACCTACACTAAATGTTTTTGGGATAATGCCCAAGAATTTTTTTCTTTTCCTCTGGCATTTATAGAGGGAGCTGGCAGTGACTGGTTCCCAAGATGATGTTCATGTGGTAGACATCTATTCCTACATGAGCAGAATCCCATTAAGAACTGCTGTTGTAAAAACAGTTCTGTTGCTAAATATTCCATGGCTATCGAGCATTTACTGATGCACAGGCTTCATAACTGAGTATACAGCTGAAGGGATACGTTTTGGGAAATAGAAGATTTAAAGATAACTGGAGTGAATCAGTATTTAAAACTGGAGATTTCTTCTAAATGCAAAGTTATTTTGTAGTCAAAACCATATGTCTGTCTTAATACCACAAAACAGTATTTTTCATAAATTTAACTTTTTTTTTCTTTTTTTTTTTAAGCGGAAGGCAGTAGAAGACGCCTGTGCTAATATTAATAGCAAAACACATTTGACTCTTTTCCTTAATATATTGTACTTCTGCTCAAAACAATAGGGATATGTGCTCTCCAGGTCCTTTTTTTCCTTCTTTCCTTCATGTTTTCCTTTACTTCTCATGACCACTTTCCACACGCTCAGATACATCTGAGAAAGCAGAGAATAAGAAAAATTTATTAGGTCACAACCAAGAGTTCAAAGAATGGCATCACTCTTGGTACAATAGAGGAATAGAATAAAAATAAAATTTCAAAGGAAAGCCTAGTTAAGAAAAAAAAAAGTAATGAGTTTAATTTAATGGCGAAAATTCGATGTAGATTGCAGGAAAAATAGCTTTATATTGAATCACTTGCTTTTTTAATGTCATCCTTCTTATGGTTTTGACCTCATTGAAATCAGTGAGAGACTTCTTAAATCAAAAAGTGTAAAAAATGCGATACTTTCTCTCCCTTCTTTCACTGCATCTCACTGATCTTGTTTTGATGGCTCATTCCAATCTTTCCAAAGCAGCCTTTTAAAATATCTGGGTTTTTTTCCTTGTTGGATAGTTAGCGTGTAAGAAAAGAGGAGGAAGAAATTTTAAGTTTATTCTCTCATACAAATTAATTAGTTCTTAATACAATAAGAGAATACTAATAAATTCTTTTAAATACAAAACATGTGATAGAACTTTAGTACTACAGATCTTGCTTAGATGCACATTTTATCAAAACACTTTTTTGAACAGAAAATTAATGAAAGGATAGGATAGTAATGTATTTGTAGCTTACTTTATAACCATTTAGTTAGCTAGCAAAACATGTAAACATTTATTAAAAAATGTAACAAAATTAATTGAGTTGCTATTGCTTTCAATTGTCAGAAGTGATACTGCTAGTTTACTTGTAATAAAGGATAAACAAGAATAGATGGTTTAAACATCCTAGATGAGATGTTAACATTGTTGAAAACATTGTGCTAACTGGGGAAAATTAAATTAAAATAAATAAGAAAAAGCACACAGCAGTCTGTATTATTTACATCAGTTTTGTCTTTTATTGGATTTTTTGTTTCAAATATATATTCACTGTTCGCTTGTTGTTGATGGCAACAATGTTTTGCTTTATTGTATTATCTTTCTCCATGTAAAATGTCATCTCCTTCAAAGTTCAGAGTTTCTCTTTACCAATTTAATAAAATCCTAATAGCAGTGATCCATGACTTTTAGGTCAGAGGATGATTGATGACTGCCTGCAGGAATAATAATGTCATTGCCTGAAATAAAAATATAATTCATCTAGTGTGAAATACAGATTGACTTTTAAAGTCTCTGAAGTGTCACATGGATGCAATATCTACTGCAAATGCTAACTGCTAATTACTACTCATGTTTTTCACTGTTAATACTCAAAGCAATTTACTCCATTCCTTAATGCTGTTGTTGGATACTACTGGATCCATCAGCAGAGTTCAGGCCCCACCAAGAGAGTCCTAATTTGTAAGTTTATTTCTTACATCATCGACTTCAAAAAGCAACTTGGGGAGTTACTATTTACTGTCAGTCCACCAATAAATGTCAATATCCCAGAGTAGCAGAGGTAAATGCCGCATAACCAGTAATGTTACAGTTAAACAAATATAAACGTGGTTTATGTCAGCATTGACATTCTTGCCTATTATGTAAATAAGCTGCACAGTGCCTGTGTCTAGACAGGTCTTACTTGATGTCTGATCTGATCATAGGTTCACATGGTTCTACTTATGCGATATTTCTACCAAAAAAACAAACCAAAACGACAACAGAAAAACAGCATCTCTGATTAAATATAGATGTATATGCAAATAGATACAGGTGGCACTTAGAAAGTAAACATGAGAAAGATAAGAAATAATTTCACAGATGTTGACTAATAATTTATGAGGAGGGAGAAACGTTAATTAATTTTTAAAAAATTCATTTTTCAACCTATAATTCTGTATGAATTTTATAAAAAGTGAAAGAATTCTGAAATGAAAATCTGTATAGGAGGAGCCAGGTCAGACAGCTTTGCTACGGAAACTCATTGCAGTATATTCAGCCCACAGACAATGTTGCAATGTTGCTGTCCAACTCAGCTGTAAAGAGACCGGATCTCATTTCCTCTTTCGTGGTATTTCTACAACTTTTTAAAGAAGCAAAAAATTTACCTCTGCAACAGCATTGGTTTTTTTACAACCTGACTGTAATTTGATAGGGTTAAAAAACCAATTTAAATCACTTTAAATCACTTTATTTGTGAAATGGTTTTCTACATTGCAATTAAATAAATAAATGATAGTGACATTGTTAATAAGCAGAGAAACCTCCTATTTACAAAAGGGACTCATAAGTTTTCATTGCGAAGTAAAGTTTCCATACCTCCACAGTAAAGACACTGTGAGATGTGTCCTGTATGAAGAAATACTGAATGTAAGTAGGAAAAAATACAGCAAAATATAATATACATACATGCATTTCCAGGTAGATTACTAAGTGTTATGACTGTCTTTCTTGTCATTATTACTGAAAAGGTAATGTGAAAATAGAAAATATTTTCAATAAGAAGAAGAACATTTCTAAGTGTTTGAACAGATTCAAATACTGAAAAGTAAGAAGGAGTAGTTCTAAGCAGCAGGGAAACCTAGTCATCTGATCGCTGAACTTAATATCCACAACATTATTGTGAACACTCAAGGTGAATAGCTAAGCCCTCATTAGTGGATATCGGGGACTTTGTCCATCTGCATAAGGACTGGTGAGTAACACAGTTTGAAAAAGCAGCCTTCATCACAGAGAATTACATTCTGCGATATCCACAAGGCACTGGCTAAGACGAGATTTGAGGAGACGTACAATCTTTATCATCACCTTTTAGTACTTATATGAGCTTTACTGTTTCCAGCTTGTTATTTATTTACGTGTGTATTCATGTCACAAATAGATTTTCCTAAAAAGGTGTCATTTTAAGCTAATTTAACCATCTGTTCTCTACTATTTTATTTAAAATTGTGTATGTTTATTGACAGTGGTAGTGAGATTCATCTCAACTAGTACTAAATATTATTTCCCAGGGATGTTAATTAGTAATTAGACACCAGATACAGAGTGAAATCAACTCAACATACTACCCAGATGAATCAAACCTTGAGTACATCTCCTTAGTTCAGAACTAAATAATCTACTTGGTATGACTGGGAAAACAAACCAAAAAAAAAAAGCAATAGATGAACTTTATTCAACAGGTATTCCTAACTTTGCACTATAGGAACATATCTGGGACAGAAGACCGCAGGGCAATAAATACCCTGGGGACGATTGGTTGGACATAGATATCAATAAAGTTCAAAATTATGGTTTGCAGCAGTGTGATTTAGAAAGGCTGTGGCCAATTTATTTCAACAGTCTACTTTAGAAAACAAATTATTTTTAACAATGGTGTCTGAAGAGAGCAGGCAGAGACCTCTTAGACATCTGACGCTGTGTAGAAGCCTGAGATCAAGGTTGAGCCTTTACATGAACATCCAGGACCTGACAAGTTTTCTGACGAGGGAAAATGTCTTGTTCCCCTGCATCCACGGCATTGGTCAGAGACAGATTGGAAGTGCTGGGTCTCTAAGGTGTTTGAGTTGGGAGTGGAGAGAATAGAAATTCTAGAAGTGAAATTGTTATGCCCCCACTGACCTCATCCTCCTGAGTAAAGAGATTCTAGATCGTATGTCAGTGGGTCATGGGGCTGTGACTTTGTGTCTACCTCGCTCTGAGCTGGCTCCATCATCACACCTAAGCATGAGCTGGCCACTCTAAGATCCGTTTATGGTCTGCAGAGAAAAAGAGGCAAAACTAGTACTTTTTTAGAGTACATTTGTTTACAGAATTGTCCTCTTGGTGTTTCTGTTCTTTCCAGTCTTGGTATAAATTGAACACAAGTAATTATCTCTGTCATTCCTTTCTCTCTCCTGTAAAATTTACTCTCAAGCCACCTAATATATACAAGAACAGATGATCATTTTTTAATCTGAATGTCTAGAAACACAAACACTAAATTAACCTTGCACTTCCAAGAATCTTCTAACAACACGGTTCCCCACAACCTGTAATGACAAATAATCTATGCCACTTCCAGAACAGGAATTACAGACATATCAATGATAGCATTAATATAACTATTTATAGATTTCATTTTCCCTGCCAAGATTCATTTCTGGACCATGAACCAGAAAGAAAAATATTTGTCTCAAATTGGACTTCTAAAATTTAAAAAAAAATAATTTTAATTACTAAATTCATTCATTGTACAAAACACTCACTGATAGTTCAGAATAAGTAAAACCAAAGTTTCTCTCCTTCTCAGAAACAGTGGGTTTAAAAATCAACTTTTTTACAAAACAGTAGGATTTGTGTAAAAATCTCAAAACTAATTTAACAGGTGGCATGGAACAACTAGCAATTTATTATTTTTTACTAATTTTCGGGTAACACATTGTATTCAGCAGCCAAAATGTCTTGTGGTTTAGATGTGAAAACCACAAACTATCTCCTGCCTATTTACTAAAACTTTCACTTTATTCTGCATCATCCCTTATGTGTTATCAATACATAGATTTGTGAGCTGTCTAGAGCTAAAAAGAATGTCACTGTTTTAAGAGTAAGTCAATATAGTGACTTGGAGACTACATTATGTCTCTGCATCACGGTAGAACTGTGGAATCAAGAGCTGGACTGGAAGACAGAAATTTGCTGTAAATATGTTCACCTTTCCAAAGCAATTCTAAATTTTTAAAATAAGAACACATATTTGCATGTGTGTGTGTATAGGTGAATATATATGTGTATATATATATATAGTACAAATGTCCTAATGTGGAAATATGAAACTGACTTGCAACAGTTTATTAAACTTAACAGAAAGTATAAGTATTTTCAATATATAAATATTTATTGAAATAATTTCTGTGTCCATACACTCCACAGTTACAACTTTCTCAGATAATAATAGGCTTTTTATTCCAGTCATTTATGAATTACAGTTTTTCTCAGCTCTGACATTTCTAGCATATTCCACTGAAGCCTTGATACACCCAGTATCCAGTTTCTTTTCAATGTAGTTTCAAGAATAATAACTCCCATGCATCAGTTGAAAATTAATCAACCTGTAGCTTGTGCATTTGTCAACACTGAACACACTTTCAACGCCGGAAGGTCACAAAATCTGGTTTTATGAGCTAAAAATAACATTTCTGCTCTACATTTACCTTCTCAGAAAAAAGGTTTTAAAATGTCAACTCTCTCAACATGACATAGCATAATCACTTTATTCTTATAATGAAGCATGAAATAACATAAAAAGACTTGATACAAACATAAAAAATACTATAAAGTAATGAAAAACTGTGGTCTTCCAGTTTCAGGAATAGTAACTTGCTCAGGGTTACTGCTGATCAAAGACTGGTTTCTTCTTGTTTCCCTGTTTTTCAGTCTGATGCAAATAAGTTCTCCCTTAGTTACTCTGAGCTGTCCAGGCACCATGCAGCTGTTAACTTGAAGCTATGTTAACACAGTTCTGTGTTTGAGTTAATAAGTCCTGCTGAGAGTAAAAGACTATGGAGACTAATGCAGTTTCAGAAAGGATAAAAAAGACAAAAAATCCGTGATTGTTAATAATCACTCTGGTTTTTAATAAATAAAAAATACAATCTTCATTCAGATATGACCTCATTAAAGAATTAGTGAAATTCTTTTTAAAATTCTTTGCTAAGTAGGTTTTATCAGTGAGAAAATTATACAGAAGTTTGATTTAGCAGCTATAAATGTCATTAAACAAATATGCATTCTTCAGACTTAATTACACATTACAATATCAAACAGTTGAAAGCCCAAGAGATAATAAAGTGTAACTGTCACTACCAAGAGTGTAATATTATCTTACTAATTTAAACCACATTGGACATAAGAAATTACAATCAAGACATAAAAATTTGTAAGTGGGGTAAATCATGTATCCTGCCAAATGGTGAGATTACTTTTCTGAAAACATGACCAATCTAAGTATTTCTATTCTTAGGATCAACACCTCTCTTCTGAGTAACAAAATTAACTGTAATTATTCTGAAGTACATGAATGACTCACCATTTTTTGTACAAGCACTGTTTGCTTATTTTTTATATCTATGAACACTTCTCCAAAAATCTACATTTGTAGAAGAAAGTCCAGACAATTAAACAAAAATGTCAAGTGAATCATGATGAAACTCCAGTGTGTATCACTCATAAGGGTAGACAACACCACTTAAGTGAGTGTAAACTGAATGTATGTGAATTGAATATGTGAAACTATGTGAAAGAATGTTTGCCCCAAATTGATCATGTTAAAGAGGAAGCCCTCAGTGAGATTAAACAGTAACCAATGAGAGACAAAGAGACTTTCGAAGCAAAGAAGGAAACAGCTGGAAGAGAAATCTAATGAAAACATGAAAATACTCAGCAGAGGGCAAGGGAGAAATCTTGTAGCAGAAGCAGAGGCAGTCAGACCTTGTTTGACACTAAAGACATCACCATGGGACATCACAACTGCTGCCGGGTCTGGGCACAGCAGCCTCCCTAAAGGCTGCCTTGAGCTCCTGCACTCCATCAGGTTGGGTAGCACTTCAGGGTGCAACACCTTGGATGTGTGTTCTGCCTCACAAGACACTTGATTTCCAGATGTGCACTTGGAGGTCGTAGGGAGCAGTAGAGGTAGAGGCAAAGCTCAAACACCCATGTCTTCACCAGAAGCCGAGTGTATACCTTGCATTCCTAGGGAAGGAGGCTGCTGGTAACCTACAAGGCCTTTGAGAAAGGGGAAATGCGTGTAAATGTGGTGGGTGTGTGTGGGTGTGTGTTGGCAGGAGAAAATAGGAACATTTTTGAACTATTCATAAAAATGTGCATGGGAATTTTTCAGTCTTTATTAATATTTGGTTTAGCTGCTCTATTGCTGATGTTTATCCTGATCATGTAGTTCACTGACTGCCAGGTGGTTACACGTTAATAAACCAATGAACCACTACGATAATATTTGTTCTGTGTGTTTTAAATATGAGCTAAGGAGTTCCAACTTGGAAAAATCATGTCACAAAATATATTAACATCATACCACACTAGCTGGTGAGCTATCAGTACTACTTACATCTATTATAAAAAAAAAAAAAAAAGGTCAGGCTACAACACCACACGGTGTATTTTATTTACCTCAAACAGCTTTGAGAGGGAATGCTGAAAAATAAATGTTCTCTTAAAAAATAAGTACATATTATATAATCCACACTCATCACCTCAAATTTGATATATTTAATATCAACAAAGCTTTCTACAAATGTGTGTATGAAAAATCTGAAGAACAAGAATGAGTTTTGGGCAATTTGCCAGCCTTCAACGATGAACACATAATTACAGCATCCCATAGTCTACCAGTTGACTTAATTGGCTCTTAATTGACATAGGGTTTGCCAAAAAAAGAGATTTATATTCACAGATCATTAGACCAAGGATGTTAAACATTGTACTGCATGACTCATTATGGCTTGTGCTGTTAATGTAAGAAAAAGCTAAACAGGAAGGACTGCTGAGAGTGATGTATTGAGGTCATTCAGGAAACCAGAGATATGCCCCGTGTCACCACGGAATTACACAGGCTCTGGGGAGCCACTTTTCTATATCTGAGTTACTTCCAGAAATATTCCCAGCCTCAGCTTTTGAGATATGAATATTTCCAAATAAACTTCCTGCCTTATATTTCCATCTGCCAGACATGACTTCAGGAAGGATGGCCACCTCTTCTCTGGACACACTTAAAATTTTAATCTAAGGGTCAGTTTTTCAGTAGGACCTGGTAACTAAAGTACTGAGTTCTTTTTGAAACCCAAGTTAAAAGGTACAAACAATGCAGACTCAAATGTGAAACATATTTTCAATGTAAAAAGAAATTTTTCACATGAAAACTTTTCATGGAATGCAATAAAGCACAATGATTTGGTGAAAAAAATTCCCTTCAGAAATCTTTCAAATCTCTAGCAAAAGAATTAGTGTCCAGAACATGAGACAAATATTTTAAAGCTGATGAAATACTTTAAAGTATTGACAAATTTTAAAAAAGTGGTGTTTTCTTCTTTCATTTCACCCTCAACAAGCTGCAACTGTCCAAACAGAAATCTGTATTTGTGTGTGTGCACTCACAACCTCACTCGTGTTTTTGAAGAAATAGAGCTGATCTCCTTTCTCTTCTCTTACTGCCATCTGCTTTTTTTCTCTTCCTTCTGCCTTTGGGAGTTAGGTTCTTTTCCTCATTGTCAGTGATTACTAGAGAAGGCCTCCTTTTTTTTACTTGAGGGTCTACTTTAGCAATGCATTTAAATATTGCTCTGCAGTAGCATTCCCCCTCCCTCATAAGCAAGCAAAGTGAATTTGTCAAGGGTTGCTTGCAGCTTTGGGGGAAAGGAGAATCACATACGGCAGCCAACCTACTGCAGTGTCTCTGAGAAATTGATCTGGTTCTGCTGTGTCAGACTAAGACTTTGATGATAATGACATTTTCAGCTGCAGACAAAATCCTTTTTAATTTATTTGAAGGAGAAGAGGCTGAAATGATTTCCTATTCCAGGATGTGCTTTACATCTTGACTTACTTTTCAGGACTAACTCTCAGTTCAGGGGTAGGTGGGGATTCCTCCTGATATGACCCTGAAATAAAAGGAAGTGTTCCAAGGAGTTGGAGTTTTTAAATTATCCATCCATTGAATGCTTTTCCTTAAAGATCACATCCTTTAGTCTCTTACATAAGAATTAAGTTACGGGGGTAAGAGAAATGTTGTAGAATGAACTGACAAACTTCAGGAAACTGTGAGATACTGATGAGGCAGAAGGGAATAGAACCCATTTAAAACCTGCAAATTATTTTAATTTCTCCTGTGCCTCTCCTATATTTGTGATATCATAGTGTTCAGTTCCATGCTAGCCTAACCACAAACTCTTTATTTTCCCTACTGATTTTTTGCATGTTTTTTCATTATTTTCATATAGGCAGCTGTATGCTGTCTTACTAGAGGATTTCCGGAATGCCCTAAGGTCCAATGTCATCTCCAGATACTTGATCCTGTTTCAAAGCATCAGCTCATTTTTTCTACACGTTGAAAAGTACTTTGATTTCTAAAATTACTGGTATGCCACCTCAATCAATTGAGAATAGGAACTTTCTTCAGTGTAATAATTGCAATAACTACAGCATTTATCTTGCAAAAAGTTTTTGTCAGTTTCATGAAAACTTGGCAGTTTTGAGAGGTGAATCTGTTTCTAATTCTCTAGATGGCCGTTCCTGTGCACTTATTATTTTCAAGGTTTAAAAGTGACATTAAAAAGGTTTTATGTGCTTAAATTTGTCTTTTTAAATCCTTTCTTCTGACATCAGCATTCCAGCTCTGCACATGCAATTTGCCCATGGATGACTGGTGAGAAGTAGTTTAAAGACATTTTTTACAGAGATTTACAAATTAAAAAAAAAAAAAAAAAAAGGAAAAGAGAAAAGTACCAGAGGAACAACAAATATACAAGTGCTATGCAAGGAATGAAAAGCAATTCTGTACTGATTCATTGCAGTTCTTGTCTCCAGGAGAACCTGGGGCTCCTGTAGGAACAGCTATCATTAAGGCACTTTCCTGCTTTTGTTCACCTTGTCAGAAGGCAAAGGACAGCTTGTACAGTCAGCTTCCTCCCGGTCATATTTGCACTTTTAGCATAACCAGATAAGTACAAAAAATGCATCTACCTAAGCACCATGTCACCCAGCTCATGACTGAAGTCTGTGTGGTATCGACACCCTTTTTGTTCCTCAAGTATCTATTCAGTCCATCCACAGTTACTAGTGAGGATCAGACATGTCAAAACAAACTGCTTTGTCTCACACCGTGACCCACTTTCAGTGGGGACTTGTCCAGTGGAAAGTACAATTTGCCTCAAAAGCAATAAAGTATATCCTCAGTCAAGAAACTGGTAGTCTATGCAAACTAGCTGCTTAGCTATAATTTAGATATTTTTTCTCATCATTTGAGGAACAAGTCATGCAGATAAATGGAAATTTTCTCACCCAAGGCAAGGCTATGATGAAGTAACCAAATTTTGATCTTTGAAATTTCTCTGCAAAAATTGTGTGGATTTTGTTCTTTGTTCAGAGATAAGGCTTGCAAGTTTATCCTGGCATTTTGAGGTTATTTAGGATTGGAATGAAAGTAATGAATGCACACACAGAGATTGGTTTAATATATTTATGTAAACAACAGTGCCATAAAAATATCATTTCATGTTTAAACCTTATATTTTAATAGAAACACAAGTTTACTTTGTGTCTTTGCATATATGCATCTATGCAGATATAGATATGTGGTTACAAACACATAAATATAGATACAAACCAGATATAGGCACGGATATAGATACATCATCTTAAAGAAGCAAAGAAAAAACCCACATACAAAGGTCTAGCTTGTCAGCTGGTTGAAACCAGTGCCTCTCTTTTCTAAGACAGAAATAGGCATCATGCCTAGAAAGAATCATGAGGAGCACCTGAGAAATTTTAAAAATAAGAATTTCAAATAAACAGCTAACTCATTGTTAATGTTTATCTATGTCAATTACACTGTAAAGGGAAAAAAGGTAGGTAATTTCATATTAATTCCAGTGGGACAAGGATCATAATAAGAAATTACCTTTCAGATTAAAAAAAAAAAGAAACAAACAACAAAATCCAAAACAAAAACAACCAACCAACCAACACCCAATCACCCCCACACAATAAAAAATCCCACAGCTTGGAGTAAGGTGTAAAGTACCCAAAAGCACTGAAAAGAAACGTCATTGACCATCAGAGATCGCTTTTGCTACAAAGATGTTGATATATTCCCTAACACTAATAAGATTTCCTGGATATAAGTTTTAGTAACCCCTACTTGAAAAATATTCAATATACTTGCTCTACTCTGACTTGTGTACTTCAGCTCATAAGGTCACAGCAACCCTCTTATCAGCCAACAGCAGAGCTGCAGCAGTAATAGGAGATGTCATCTTAGATTAATGCAAGTGAAAATTGTCTGCAATTTTTTATACTTCTGTCTCTTTTGTGCACTTTAAAGTTTCATTTTTATCTCAGAACATCCTTGGTCACACTGTTCCTCATACTTCAGGAAAATACTTGAATGAACCGCTAGTAACGACTATGACCTTCAGTAATAACTATTTGTCTAGAATTTGGGAGAAATCAAAGGAGAATTCATCCTAGGACTTACATGTGGATTGGTGTAAATGTATAGGATTCTGCTAAACTTAATCTAAAAATACATTACCATAACTTCAGTTTTACTTTTTGTCTTAGTCATTGACCCCTTCCAAAAAGTATCAGCCATGAATCCATGAATACAGATTTCTCCTACTCTGACAGAAGAAAAATCAGAACTTTTTTGATATCCTGATTATTCATAGAGTAGATAATTTTGAATTATGCATGATGCTGTTTTTTTTTTTTTTTTTCTTTTTTTTTTTTTTTTTCTAAAATTATTCTCCTTTTTTTTTTTTTTTTTCTAAAATTATTCTCCTTTTTTTTTTTTTTTTTCTAAAATTATTCTCCTTTTTTTTTTTTTTTTTGTACTGCAACATGAATTTCCCATCTTTGCATTGTTAGCAGTTTGTATTGCAGTGTCAGAAAAAAAACAAAAATGAAACAAGCTTCTTTTTCCAGCTTTATTAGGCTACATGGACTGCAAGAAGCCCAGTATATGGGGCTTACGTATGGACACATACGAATAGAGTAAAAATGCTGTAATTAATTTAGCACAATGTTTTTTGGAAAAAAAAAAAAGACATGTAGGAAGTATAGTAAAGTATAAAAATTGTGCTTCTTTTTTCCCCAATACTTTAAAACAAATTATCTCTCAAGAACTGATTTTTTTCATCTTCAATACGGTGAATTGAATTAAAGTGAAGAGGTCTTTCTGAAGTTCAAAAAATATTATTGTTTCACCTCTGTCTTTCGTAAATAAAAAGTTAAAGTGAAAAATCTTTAACACAGATAAAAACCCACATTAAAATCTATTACCTTGATTTAACTCAAGTTTTAGGAGGCACTATTCTTCTCTGATTAGAACCTTTTTCCCCGTATAAAATGATCATTATTTTCAGAAAGTTAACATTTTTTGTATTAAGGGTGAAATGTAAAATAAAATATGTTCAGAAACATGCCTAAGACATACCTGTTCCAGACCACAAATTGTGCATAGTAATCACAACCAGCACTTATGTCCATGTCACATCTCGTTAAAAGGAACTTTGTGTGCAACTGTGGAGGACAACCGTATCAAGCCTAACACATTCTGAAGGCAACATAGTTGGAGGCAATGACAATTTAACATGGAAGCTGCTATTAGATTGCATATATTATTCATATTTTTAGCATAATTCTCATGTGGAAAGCAAGAACTGCAAAAAAGAGACAATGTGAAGAATAGCATAGTAAGTGGATTCAAATTGTTTGATGCAATCTCAGTGTCATAGAAATACTAGACTTTATTCAAATTTCATACATATAGGTATATTTAAAGAAGATATTTTTGCAATTTTAAAGAAAAATTATCTATAAGAAGGAAAAGGAGAGAGAAGAAATACAGAATCCCCAGTTTGTGTTAAGAAAGAAGGTATCTATTTGCTATCTCCAAATAGAAAAATGATTAAGGAATATATTTTAACGCTCATGAAGTCATATCTAAACGCTTCAAAATTTATGTGGATTATGCATTCATCGTACGTATAGTCCAACAAACATAAGCTTATGCCTTCATCAAGATATTAACTGAAAAGGAAAGATCGGGGTAGATCCTCATCAAAGTTCTGGCTTACACAAAATTCTGGCACATTTGAAACTGTTGAAATCTTCCATATAGAAAAGTAACA
>VZRR01013116.1:537753-562727 GCA_013398015.1 Oreocharis arfaki | reverse complement strand
AAAAAAAAAAAAAAAAAAAAAAAAAAAAAAAAAAAAGTCTCCTCTCCAATAAAATCCAGAAACTATTAAAAGAAATTTCAGGAAAAGAAATTCAAAAGATATGCTGACTTTGATGTTTCTGGACAACATATGTGAAATTTTCTATAGAATCCAGAACAAATTAAAGTAGATCCACCCTCAAGCACCTGATCAGAGATGACAAAAAGTCCTCCAAGACATTGCAGAAGAATAGTTTACTGAGAAGATTCCAGCCAATAATTAAGAAAAATGAGGGGTTTTTCCAGGCTATTATTTTAAATTTTGGTAAGAGCAAAATAGGATACAGTGGAAAGACCGCTTGAAGTGTCTGGATTTATACCCACATCATAATACAGGTGTAAATGACTAATAAATTAAAGGCATCTCAGTTTCATACAGAAATGTTTTACCCATAAACAAAAAGAAAGACTTAAAATCTAAATCCTTAAAAAAAACAGGCCATAATAAAAATGCTGTCTCAAATTACAGTAATATTAACAAAGGCTTGTGTTCTTCTGGCTTTGGTTGAGATAGAGTTGATTTTATTCATAGTAGTTCTTATGGTGTTCTTTTGGACTTGTGACAAAAACTGTGGTAAAAACATGGGAATGTTTCAGCTATTCCTGAGCAGTGCTTACAGAGGGGCAAGGGTTTTCCTGATTCCCCACACTGCCACACCAGCAAGGACTGCGGGGGACACACAAAGGCTGAAAAGGGACACAGCCAGGACAGCTGACCTCAACTGACCACAGGGATGTGCCATGGCATAGGATGCGGTGCCCAGCAATAAAAGCTGGGGGAAGAAGGAGGAGGAAGGAAGGTCACTTGGAGTGATGGCATTTGTCTTCCCTGGTTATCTTTATGCATGAGGAGGCTCTGCTTTCCTGGAGATGGCTGAACACCTCTGTGGTTACTATCCTTCCCAGCATTTAGAAAAACAAGAATATGTTATTTACAAATACCACAGAAAGGTATTAGGGAAACATTTAGAGTGATTGTTAGCATCTAAAAAATTTTCTATTAAAAAGAATCTATAAAATACTCTAAATATGGCATTAGCTGATTTAAGTGGAATGGAGAAAGTCTGTGAAGACCCTTTAAAGCAAGAGGAGGCCATGGACCACAGATTTGTCTTAAAAAAACCCCAAATGCCTCTAACTTAAGTTCATGCTCTGCATGTGGGAAAGAGAAAGAGAGATAGCATTTAACTTCCAAATTATCATCAATTTCATAAAATCACATACAAATTATATTCTCCATTATAATTGTATTTTTACATATTTTCCTGAATGGAACAGACCAAGTAAAGATTCTGCCACTATGCCCTGAGTATGGTAAAGGAAATTGTGTAAGCAGAAGCATTACTGGACAACAAAGAACCAACAGAGAGACCTTTTTAAATTACCCTAATATTAAGAACAAGTTATTTTCTCTTGATTGTGATTTGCACCTTCTCAGACACAAAGCTAATCACCAGTAATTGCTAATCCATAAAATCACACATCATTAGTTCCAGTATTCATGGAACTGCTTAGTTAAAAAATGTAAAGTTACTTCTAGCAAGAAATAAAGATGCAGTAGTGTAAAAAATGTTCCTATTGTTTATTTCACGATCCTTTTTGTATTAAATACTTTTAATTTTCCAGTGAGTCAACAGACACAGAAAAAGTTCATTTTTCAGCATAGATGAATCACAGAATTCTACCTGTTTTTCAATAGACATGTGTTCATAAAGGCATATTCTGTTAAACTTTTAAAATACATTTTGTTTTGAGAGGGCAATTTTTGGCTTGTCTATGTGAAACACATACAGGAAATTTCATTAAGATATGTAACTGTGTCACCTTTGCTGTTTTTTTCCTGTTTGCCATTTACTTGTGTTCTGCTTATTATTAGCCCTGTTATTAGTGAGTGAGCTCTTGTATAGTAATGAATCTACCAGACCTTTTCTGTGTGTACATTTTTTCAGTGCATTATGCTTTCCAAAGACTTAGCAGGTTTGCATATCAAAGCTTTTCCTTCCAGGCCCCTAAGGGACTCATTTCTCCATAGTAACACTAGACCCTACAGTATAATGTTTGATTTATTTTTCTATCAGCTATTGTTCTATACCTACATAGTCTTTTCTATTTGTTACTGTCTGGAGGATACAGCACTGACCCTGCCTGCTCAATGTGCGGGGACTCGTGCCTGCAAGCACTGAGGCTTTATGTATAAGACTTATCCCTGCGCCTTTACTTGTCATATCAGCAGCTTCATCTGCAGAAATACAATCTGACTGAGTGAGCCTGAGGTTGACAATGCTTAATTCTCCATTACAAAATCTTCCAGGAAGAAGAGAGAGATTCAGCTGCAGGGCATCCATCCTGTCAGCACCCCATTATCCTAACACACCATTTACTCTGTTACTAGTTTTAAGCTGGCCTTATTCAGTCTGATTATCATGTTAGAGCCTTGTCCTGGATCGCTGTACAGAGCTTATTTTTATTGAGCTGCTATTCTGAGGCTTCAGGTACTTGTCTTTGTTATACCTCCTTATTGTGCCTCCATCACCTATGAAAAAACGGAGTTCAGAAGATTTCCAATACTTGAATTAGATGTTACAAAGTCAGTGTGAGCTAGTTTTATACTAGGAAGGAAAACAAGTAAATCAAGGAGAAGTGGCTATTAATAATAATTTAAATATACATAGTTTCTTGATTTTACTCTCCCATAACTGACAGAATGGATCCATGTTTTGCATTGATATGCAACACAGTCACATATAGCAGATATCTGTGTGATGGATCACAAAGATCACATAACATTTACCATTTTCCTCACCATGCTTTTAATCCCCCGAAACTTCTGGCACCATATAGTAACCTTAGCACACCGAATAAAGTGATCACAGGCTACAGAATCAATATCCAGCACACAGAATTAAGGAGAGAATAAGGCCATTAACAACCTATAATTTATTAAACATGACCCTAATTTCATGCATTTTTTCTAAAGGTTTCATGGAATACTTCTGAAAGAAATCTATTTTTCAAAACTTATAAGGATTCTGACTGCATCCAGTTGAAGATGAGAGTGTTCACAAAGTTTTGCAAAATATAGCTGCACTTTCAAAGGAGGAAACAGCAGAAGAAATACATCAAATAAAAAGTAAATAAAAGTTTGGAGCATTACAGTGATTTGAAAATTTCGAATTTTAATTTCTAATTCTGTTTTTTATGTTCAGTAACTTCATACAGTGTTCGAGTTTATTCTTCTTAAATTCATAGAAATATAATTTTCTTGAGTCTGTTGTCTCCTTTTTTTTCTATCTTTAAAACAATGTACAAAGGCATGCTAATGCTCTGATAGAGAACATATTTTCAAATAACATTTTCTTTTAAAAATTATAGGCTATTGAAGGCTATTTAAACCAGTTAACAGAATGAAAAAAATGGTTTCAGGGAGTAAACCTTTTGTCATTCTAGCTATATCTATTAATCAACTATTGAGGAGAAACTTCTTACCTGATTATGGTATATAGATGTAGCCTCCTGCTTTTTCAAAGTTACAAAAGAAAGTATAAAGAAAAAGATATTGCATTCTGAATTGAACTTTTAGTTTATTGTGGGACTAGTACCACTTTACACTCTCAGAAAAAATATCAATACTGGGCTTTACGCTGTTACCTAGGCCTAGTTCGTCAATGTTCTTATGTCATCAAGGGTTAAGGGCTATGTTTTGCTGTTTGAGGAAGGCACTGAGAATATCCTCATTAAGAGTTTGCATGATTAGGTCTTTACAACCAGCAGACCTGTAAATTAGCACTGCAAATAGGCTTTGTGCAGAGAGTGTCGTTCTGTAGAGCAGGTATGACCCTGAATGCACAAGCATGCCCTGTGCATTACTGTGAAACTGAGTTTCCCAGAAGTTAACTTCTCTGTAACTAACAGAAACAAAAGCCTTTAAGTGTCCTTTTCTATTTTTTTCTCACTACTTTTAAACTGTGCTGGTCAATAGTATCAAATGATGATTAGTGTCCAGTGACTAGCAAATCCCACTATGTGATTCTATGTATTTCAATATGAAGTAGTGGAAAGTATTTAAGCAGGCTAAAGTACAGAAGAAACAAAAGAAAGTATTCCTGCAATGAAAAATACAATTGTGAATTGTTCTTGAGAAATAGAGTAGATTTGTGGTTTGGTTCTTTTTTTTCTTTTTTTTTTTTATTTTTTTTTTTTTCTTCATTTGAAGACAGGGACTCGTGTTTATATCTTAGTTTTTTACTAANTTGTTTTTTTGTTTGTTTGTTTGTTGAGTTTTTTTGAGTTTTTTTAATAATTAAATAAATTAATGCAGAAATTTATGAACTTGGATTATTCAGCTTTAAGCAATTCTATAGAGTGAGACCATTCACTGAAGTGGGAGGACAGAACACTAATGGGTAAGCTGATACTGCAAGTGAAAAAAAAAAATTGATGCTAACATCACTGAAACACAGCTCTGCTAATAGTTCAGGTTTTCCAGCAGGGACACAGTACTTTTTTTTTCTCCCACCATCATAGTCATCATGTTTGGTTAGGCAAAGGTGAAGAATTGTTTCTCACAGGGAAAGGCCATTCCACGATATTTCAGAAATAAAGTGAATCTATGCTGAAGAGCAACGTTGGAGTCTTATAGAAAAGAGAGACAGAAACATGTTTTTTCATTTGTAGCTTCTGTATGTCAGAAAGATTTAAATTGAAGAATGAAAAAAATAATGCAGAATAAGATTGAGTTATAATTGGGGAAAAAAGACATGATCATAAGAAAATCAATCTACATTGTAAAAAGTGTTTGATGGAACTGAGCTTGGCTTTTTCTTTAGAAATGCAGTTATGATTTAAAATTTTGTCATTAAAGTACAAATAGAAGTGCAAGCCTATTCTGTTGGAACTGCATGTTTATTTGAAGTGGGTATCCTATATGTAAGCCACAGTCTGGTTTGTCTTCACAGACCATTCCAATTAGCAATACACTTTCTCAACAGGAAGGACAAACCTTGAAGGCAGTTACTGAAAGGAAGTGATCCTGATAATTCATACTCAGGAGATTTTTATTATCCTCCAGTGTTTTAATAATAGAATTATTAATCCATAAATTTATCATTTTTTCATTGTGTCTCTCTACCTATAATATTCAGGGACGTAGTGAAGAAAATATCTCTCCTCTGTTGTGTAATCTAACTCTTGGTAGTAGCTTTAATGAAGTAACTGAGTATTTACTGCTGCCTTTATATCATTAAGAGTATTCAGATCTGTATTGCAGAAAACATTACAGCTCTGCAGTTGTGGCATATGATAGCGCAAAATATTTGGTCTGGGTGTTTGTTTTACATTTTATCCTCAGGATTTATTCAACAGCTAACTGTAAATGTTACTATTAGGGTGTCTAGCTAGCGAAAATTCAAACAAACAAACAAAAAACTGGTGACCATTCAGTGACCAGAGAAACAATGACAAAGTGGGGAACCCAGATAACCAAAATCAACTACTCCTAAGACCATCAAAGCTGAATGACAAGGTCATTGTCTTTATTCCAAAACCTACTAAGATGATTCATGAGAAGAAGCTGTCTCCAGAATGCCATTCAAATCACTGCTGAGCAAATGCAGTACTTATTGTGGTGCATCGGGGTGGGGAGCTTATGATATTGGAATAATTGGTGTTATACAGGATTTTTCATGGGTTTTCCAGAGAAAGGGTTAGATGATGGGAAAGATCAGGATAGGTCAGGGAGGCACAAGTTTAGAAAAATGGAGAGAGAGGAATAAAAGCAGCCAGTCCTTGGCTGATCAGTACACTGAGCTGCCTGAGCTCCGCATGGTTTGTCCTATCTTCTTATTGAACTTTATTTCTATCTTTATTTCTGTGTGAATACACTCATTATTCTGCATGTGCATATGTGGGGAGGAATTCAGATGAGGTGAGCCACTATTGAACATGAGGCACAAATTTCAGAAAGACGTTCAGGATTTCTCTGGGATAGGGCTAGTTGGCTTGTGTCAAAATCATATCAGGGACCATTCTAACATCTTTACAACGTAGACAAACAATTTCTAATACCTGGGAATGTCCATAGCACCATTTAATTTCTGAAATATGCTGAGTCTCATTGACTTCATAGAGTGTTGTGTTATGTACAACTGTTTCACCTAATGGCTTCTTTTCAATGTGTTTTGTAGCTCATGTTACTTTTTAAATTTTGATTATTTCTTTCTACTCCTTTTTTTTTAATCAGACAATTTAACTTCTATATATTTAAAACATAAACTTTTTTATTTCTTGAAAATCTAAAAACCAAGATAAAATTAACAATAGTTAAACATATGCCAACTTTTTAAAAGGAGACCTTCATTTGCAAGAATAAAAACCAGATCCATTGTCAAGACACAGGTTTCTGAAGCAATAATTTCTGTATTTAAAAAATTTCTAGAAAAAAAGCATTCTTTTAAGTAAATTTTTCATAGGTATTCATATTGACTTAACACACAGATGTGAAAAAATGCCCTTTTAAAACTAGATACATATCCTTCTATTTGTGACTAAGACTGTTTCAATAATACTTATGAGAAGAGAGCTAAGTATTTTTAGGAACATTGAGAGGATGACACAGGGAACCTTAAACAGTAACCTGCCTTAAACGGTGATCTTTAAACACTCTTCAGCTGAATCATAATGTTGTTATTCAAATACATTTTGTCAATGAACTGTGAGTTTGAATGGGATTTTCCCACATGTTTCACCGTTGGTGCACCCACCACGTGTTCAGAACAAAAGGCTTTTTTTTAAGATTGGACAAGAACTTATTCTTTGTGAAAATAACCAAAGGATTAACCCACCTTTACACAAAGAGTAATAACTAGATATCTCTCTCACATAACAGAACTTTATTCACAAAAATAAAGGGTATCTCAGATGAGGGAACTCAAGGCATTCTTTTGAAACTAGCCTCTTATGCAGGCAAGAAAGCAAATGTGTAAGGAAACTCTAATGATCATTCAGGTGCAGCATAAGGTTCTGGAAGCTTCTTGACTACTAATTAACAGCTAGAGATCGTGCCATTGAAATCGTCCTATAATGTTTCTGCTCCACACACTTTCCCCACAGCATTAGTTTCCCACCTACAGTCAGAGGGTTATGAATAGTGAATTAGTTGATGGGACTCAATGTATAGCCATTTTTAAGTTGTTTATGTGAGAGAAGAGAAAGTTGTAGTTCCTATCACTGTTCCCTGGGTATCTTCTGTTTATATCTAATGGCAGTCTGACAGTAAAATGTGCATCTGTTTCTTGAGACTAGAGTAGTTCAAACCAGGCACCTAGAGACAACTGTATTTTAAACCATGCACTATTGATTTTAGATACCTTCTGGAATTAGTTAGAAATTCAGAAGAGAGGAATCAAATCACTACACGAAAACACCCCCACCCTTGTGGTATTCTGATCCATAGTTTTTGCTAAAGTTTGAATTTTATTACCCTTGTGAATATTTTAGCTCAAACTTTTACACAATTCTGGGGAAAAAAAAATCGGTTCCCTGTGAGAGAAAATAAGGTGTAGACTGTCCTATTGACAGAGTGGAAAAACACACTTAAAATATTGGATTCATGCTTGAAAGTAACACAGAAGTACGGTAAAGCACTAGTTTGGGTGAACTGAATATACTTGTCTCAGACAAAATCTGCCCTAAGTGTATATGAGCATTTTGGTTCCATTTGTATACAGGGGATGGAGATGAGACGCTGGCCTCCATAGGCCTTGAGAAACATTCTGTCTTTAGACACGTCCAGTAAATCTTACACCAAATATCTTACTATGGGTGCAAGGACATACAAAAGGCAAGAGCTTAATATTAATCTAATTTGAACAGTAATTACCTAATTCAAACAAAACAATTGTTGTTATTGGTGGAGTTACAGAAGTGTAAATTATCCAATTATTACAGAAAGGCATGGTTAATAACACAGCTAAGACTGCTGTACTAAACATTCTGGGATGCATGCCTTTTCTCTGGCATTATATTCACTCTTTTAGGCCTTCTCTTAAGGTCCATAACTACTTTCTCCCTCAAGCAGAAGATAGGGGAGTTTTTCCTGAGCTATCAGTGATCTGATTTCTTTGCCAAGAGGAGTATCCCTAGATAGTCAGGATGGTGAAAAAGAAAAAAAGAAAAAAAAAAGAAAGAGAGAGAGAAAAGAAAAAAATGTTTATGGCAGTTCAGCTAGCCATAAACCTCATATATCACTACTTTTGCAGCCATCCTGGTACAGACCTTGGGATGCTGATCAGTAACTTACCGTCTCCTTATTTGAGAAAAGCTGTTACTACTTATCTGAGGTCCCAGAGACATATAGATTGGAAGGGTGCATAGAACACCAAAGAAAAATAATTGATTTTATTTTTGCAATAATAATTTTGAGGACATTTTTAATGTTGTCTTTATTTATTAATTTGAGTGTTCACATTACTGCAAATGGTCTAGTAAAAACTGTACTGACAGTCCAGCTAATTTTCTACTCACCTTATCATGTACTTATCCAGTACATATCTTGTCAATTTGGGTTTAAAGAGTATATGTCCGAGGCCTTGCTAAAGACAATTCAGTGGGGCAAGAGCACTGTGTGCACAACCTTTTCCATAGTTAGCTTTTTCACTTATGATTAGATAAAACTTAACTGCCACAGGAATTGTGTTAGTTATGGTTCTTTAAAATGGTAAGTAGTGATCAGTGAATCCACATGAAAATGGTTTCAGAACTGATTGAAATATCAGGGAAAGAGAGGTTTGGCACACAGCTAAGGTCTTTTCCGGGCACATTTATTAACATGGTCTAAAAAACTGAAGCAGAAGGATTCTTTCCATTTTGATGCAAACACTAGCTGTTGGCTATCAGAAGGTGCTGTGCTTGTTAATGAGTCTCAAGTATTTGTCCTTATTTTTCAAAAACCATAAAACATGTTTTAGATGCCTAAGCTTTTTGGGAGATATGAATCATATTGGACAATAATAATTTAACAATTGCCAATAATTTATCCTAATTTACCAGTCCCTGGAGAGGTGACTCGGATATATTAAAACCTCCTTGAGTAAGAACAATGAACATAAGAAGTATTTATAGCACACAGAGGTGTAAGGAGTTAATTTATTTTCTTATAAATGTGTATTTGAACAGAACTTAAATGAAGATTTTTCTCTGTAGAAGCTGAGAAGCACTTTTTGTGATAACAAATAAATTAATAAAGAAATAATCTGTCACCCTTCACTTTTTTGGTTCGAGTCCTGGACTGGGAAAGATAGCCAAATCTCAGAAATATTTCAATGGTACCCATACATATGTTAAAAAAAGGCAATAAAATAATGTAAAATTCCAAGACATAATTATCGCATATCACTTACTTTTCCCTTTGTTTTCAAGAAAAATGCCTAGTAATGCTTACTGCCGTTTTTCAGCTAACATCTAGCAATTTCTCTTTGCCTTTTTGGAAAATTGTTGTGGCTTATCCGCACAGTGATGACAACAGAGTCTTCTAACCACTGCAGAAAGGAACAAATAAATGACATAAAGAATCATTGATAACATTTATGTGGGTTCTGTTTTCAATTATATTTCTTAGAAGTATGCTATAGGGAATGATGGAGTATGAAGTCTTATGAATATTTAGCATAGTTCAGGGAAAATAAATTATGTTAAGTCTGAGATGCTGCCAACTAAAAAATGTAAAATACTGCCATGGAAGTTAAGGGCAATTCTAGGCCTTAGGTATAATTTCATAGATAGCATCTGGAGATCCCTCTTTTCCTGTTCTGTTCCAAAAAAATCAGTTCTTTGACACAAAGTCAGAAGCGGATTAACTCTGTTACTTTTCTGAGGAAGACACCCTAGGGAAGGGGAGCTCTTGAGTATTTGGTGTTTCCTGCTGATTCCCTTGCTGCTGTACAAGTTATAACCTAGTGCTTCCATAAAACCCTTACAAGGATTGTTTTTTTTTTTTTTCTTCAGATTTGCCAAGTATGACTAATAGAGTACTGCATTTACATGTACTTAGCCCACAGGGGTTTGAGGATTAATCCCTTATAAAGATATCTGGTCCTCAAGTGTAAAGAAAATTATTCTGGTAGGAAAAAGCAATTTCCCCTCAAGGTGAAACAAAGACTACAACTAGGAAAAGATTTAAGAGTAAAGAAAAACTACAATTTTGTATTGAGTCTGGTCCTGCCAAATAGGATGTCATGGAAGATATTTAAAGGGTGTTCATCTCTTGAAAGCCTGTTTGTTTCTCTTCCAGAAATATGATTTGGCATGATGATAAATATCTGTAGTCACATATGTAGTCCTGTTTGTGGAAAACATATTGATAGCAATCATATGAAATTAGCATGAGGATGGTTAAAAAGGTTAGTGATATATAAAACTGTGATTATTTTTTTTATTTTTTTCATGCTATCAACCATTTGAGCATCAAAGCAGGAAGTGCTTTTAAGAACAAATCTTCTGTATGTATTAGCAGTTAATAATGTTATGTAAAAGATGTCATTCAGATCTATCTCCAAAAGTCATGCTACTGTTGCATTCTAATTAGTTCGTTACAAAGTATGCCCAAATGCTGCAACTGGGATTAATTGTTAAACTGTTCTCCATAGCATAAGAATGACTTTAGAGCATCAGGGAAAGAGAAAAAAAAAAAAAAAAAAAAAAGTCTTACAAAGATAAAGTCAATTGTCCAAGATTAGAATTTTGATGTGTTGCCAGGTCTGAAATACCAACATAACAGCAAAAGTGTTAGGAAAAATTTATATTATTTTGGATTTTGGATGCAATCAAGTGGAAAATAAGCACCTGTCTTTACCTAAGGATTTCTGCAATGCAGAAAAGAGACTTTTGAACATTTAATCATCCTAAAAAGATTGATTTATCAGGTATGATATAAACCTCATTAATTCAATTAAATTCTGTGATGCGGTGTCGTGCTTGCTTATTATATAATACTTCAGTGGTTAGGACACTCACCCCAGGAGTAAACAAATTCATGGGACTTCCCTCAGTCTAATTTGATTTGAAGTAACAGTTTCATCATCCTACAAATGTTCACTAAATACTCACCTTCTGACTCTTATCAAATAATACACGTTCCGTCCCTGACCAGAATTGTGGGCCACTGTGTAGACACTGCAAACTCAGAACAAGACTATTAGACGCCAGAATGGGGCTTGATAGAGCTGCAATCAGACATACAGACATCTTCCATCTAAGGAGGCTGGAATCATCAGCACCATCCTTGATGTTTTTAATCAATGACTTTGTATCACAAGATACTTAAACAGTGCAAGAAACTAAATCTCAGACAGAGTGACCTGAACCCAAAGCTATAGAGTCAGTCATCCGTGTTGTGGCCTTCTGTACCGGATCTGTGGATCCTGCACATATGGTGTCCAACTCAGTTTGAACTAGATGAGAGAGAAAATCAATAAATATATTTCCAGAAGACCATACAGGTGCTTTGTAAGCCAGGAAGTCTTGTTTTGACCTTATATAAGCTGTAATTCAGCAGGGTAATTAGATGACTGCTTAGTTCAGTCACACAAGTATTGTTATGCTGTTGTCATCCAGGAAAGCATTCACTTGTTTAGAAGTAGGTACATGATACTCTTACTGAATGAAGCCTTAATCTGACTAGCTCATTTGCATGCATTTCAATTAAATAAATTCTCCATTTCTGCCTTTTTTTTTCAATAGATGTCTTTACAAGATCTTCATTACTTTCTAATTGCCAAAACTGCTGTTGACATTTTTGTCTCTTACTGACAAGTTGCATTAAAGTACTTCAGCAATTTAAAACATTCATTAATTTAATCCTTTTCCCATTTGGTAATTGGACTAATCTTTGTACTATTTTCCCATCAGTATCTGTTGTAGCCCATCTGATTTTCTCCAACCCTCTGACTACATGAATTCCCTCCCCATTCTGGCTGCTTTTTGCTCTCTGAGGTATCAGTTTCTGTACAAGAACTCTTGTCTTAGGGTATCACCTGTTTCTAACCCTTAAGTCCTCAAATAGTTTTTTTGAACTCCTGCTATAAGGTAAAAATTCCCATTTTTATTATGTCTACCGGCATGAGGATTGGAAAGATGAGTTGGCTGGAGTCAGCTGAGACTGGCTGTGTCACAGAAGCTGCCCTAAAAACCCCATTGGCAAAAAATGGGCATCTGCACCCAAAACTGCTTTCTATTTTCAAGCTTGTCCACTTCCTCAGCTGCCTGTTAACTGCTCAGTGGGAGAGCTAGGACTAAGGCCAGTACTAAGGTCAGACCTCATTTGTGCTGATATGTCACAAATATTCACAACAATAGCTAACATTGGGAAATAATGTTTAAAAATAATTGTTTAGCTATTAGTTTCGTGTGAGTTAAATCTGTACTGTGAAACATAAGCAAGGGAAATAATGAAATACAGTAAGAGTAAGATGCTCTAGGGCAGATACTTAGAGATGCTAGCATGAAAAAAATCTTGACAGAAAAGCTCTGTTTTTCTCAGCCTTCAATAATATTTTTCTCTCTTCCTCTTTTTTCTCTTTACCCAGTGTCAAAAATAACACTCCTGCCAAATCTAACAGCTGCCTCTTTGGATTGTAATTTCTGTCAGCAGACAAACTCTTTCAAAATCATCTACGTATCTGATAATTGCTGCATCAGGGAAAGGTACATGAAAATACGACAGGACTTCAGGACTGTAACTCTTTTGAGGTACTAGATCTCTGAATATATAAATAAAAAAATTCATACACTAAAATATATGAATCTTTACTCGTCATACATTACCATTAACAGCTTTAATGTGAATTCAATTTATATTGATGTCTTTTCAAACTTCCACAGAAATAAGAGACTTGACAGACACACATAATGAGAACAGTATAAAGTTGCTTAGTGCTTTGTGTTTTACGACTGACTGATCTGTGTTGTCGGTATGGTTTTGTGTCACTGAAGCTGGAGGTTTAACCATTTCCTTCATTTAAGAGGGATGAAAGAGCCCCCTGATGCATGTGTGATATTACACTGCAGAATATCAAGGGTTTTCAACCCAAACATACGAATAAACAGCTACTCATGTGCTTACGTGTATGCATTAAGAATAAAAGACACACTGTGGAAAGAGACAGACGCAGCTGATGGGCCACCCATACAGGTGGATGCCGGCTGCTAAAATGACGACTAAAAAGCCTTTGCTGAAAGACTCAGGGTTAAGTGAAGAATGAGCATGGAAATCATCAGCTGAGTTATTTCTTTCACATTCAGAGAAACAATGTTTATTGGTTTTGCACTGTCAGTAAACAAGTAACTTCCTTATATCTAATTTTACTGTGGACTGCTGTGATTCTGAACTACAGAGGGCCACTCAGGTAATAGAAAAAGGGGGGGAGGGGAAGGGGGAAGGGAGTGTGTAAATAAATCCTAAAGGACAATGAACTATTTAAGTGTTTTGGAGCCAGATTCTGTTTTATTTAAATACATTATTTTCTAAGTTATCTCTTGGATTTCTTATGTCTAATTCATAACTCAGTTGAAATGAATATGATAAAATGAGCTCATAGTAATTTCTATAAAAATGTACCATATAAGCAAATCCTTCTGATTTTTCTTAGATTAAATTTGAATGTAATACATGTTCTTCTTTGTTAAGGAGAAATTTGCTTCCTCGTCTCCAGTATGAACAGCTTTGTGAATTTTGTGAATTAACATGAGTCTACTGGACAGCATCTAGACCATGAGAAGCCCATTAACATGTTGCTAGGTGGTGTGATACAGCATTGAAAGATTTATGTCTGGGGCAGTACTCAAAGGAGACAAAATGAGTTTCCTGTCTCGTGACTATTCCTGCATTAATTTCCTTTTTACTTTTTTATAACAAAATGTTATTTACAAATCTTATCTTAAACTGAAATTAGGTTGGAAAATAATATTGTTTACTTGCCAGTAAATTTCCTGAAAGGGAGCAAAAGTATCTTTTCTTCTCTGGCCTCTTTAATTATCATGTTCAAATTCCAGTGAAACTATTTGCCTTGTTGATATGTGGGGTTTTTTTATTCCCAAAGGAAAATATAGCTTTCAGAAATTATTAAGAAACACTATTGTTTTCAGAAGCCAATATTATATCTGTTTTTGATGCATATGTGTCACATTTTGATGCATCTTGTCAGGTTTAATCAATCCTGTTGATGTATGTGAGACATGATCCAATTTCACATGATCAGAATTACTTCATTTGACATACCACCATGTGACATTGAAGGTCAAATTACGAACAATAACAAACAAACAAAGACTTTGTACTGTATTAAAATATTTTAGGAGAATAGAGATAACTTTTTAAAGACAGGTAAAGTTCTTAGATTTGAAACACTTGCATTTTAACTATTTGTTGTATTTTGGTGGCCAAATCAGATTTTCTGGTATTATGGATTCAACCAGTAGTGTAACTCAGCACAGAGATGGAACCTCAAGACTCTTTGGGTTGATAATCCATCTGTAAAGACAGACAGAGCAATCTGAAATGGAGAATGAGGATGTGTTCTTCCTTTTATTCGTGAAGGCTGGGTAGACAGAGCACTCAAGTGTATACTACAAATCTCTTACGAATCCAAAGGTACTCTCTGCTATTACATATATGTTTTTGATGAATAAGGGGTGGACTAAAAGACAGAAAGTAGATTTATTCTGGTTTCTACAAATAAGTGCCGACCCTTATCAGTGCTCAATAAGAAGCTGGAGCTTTTTTGTTTATCTTGGGCTTATTTACTAATTTATCCAGTTGATATCTGATTTCTGAAAAACAAGCAAGCAAATGGGCAAACTAGGTTATAGCAGATTTTGCTTCATATGTATGGGAAGTCACTTGAATTCATGTGAATGATTTCCTGTGAATGAATTTACATTCACTATGTGCATTCACCATCTGTAGCAAAATCTACAACTTCCTTTCCAAGCATGACGTGCTGAGCTAAAATTTTTATTGTAAAAAATTTCTGGAGTACTCAGTGTCTCAAAATACTGCTGAATAAACTTTACTCATGTGGTTTCAAGAAGTTCTTTATCAGAAAGATTTCAGAGTTGCTGCTTGAACTTACAACGCACTTCTGAGAAACCTGGACACTTGTTTTCCTTGAACTATTCCTCACTGAGCTGCATTTACATGTTTACTTGCAAAGAAGAATAAAAATTAAGAAATAAGAAATTTTTTAATCAGAAATTAGTCCGGGCCTAAAATAATTGTCTAGTGCTCTATGATGCTGGAGCAGGTAATAACTGCAGCCTGTGAAGTATCCCTATCAGAGCAGATGGATATTCCTGACAGAATGCACTCCTTGGGAACCCCATGCCAGGGAAACGGAAAGTGTGAGAAGCAAGGAGAAGCAAAGAAACCCCCGTAATTACTGGCCATAACCCCACATCCTCAACCTGTGCTGTTCATAGGGACTGAGGCTGATCCAGGAAAGAGGAGGAAGGAAAGTTGTTGTAAAGTTTGTCTGTGTTTTTCTCTACCCAAAACAGTAATTAAATTTTATTCTTATTGTAAATAAATAAAGTTATTTTTTACAAATTCAGTCTGTGTTGCCTGTGATGATAACTGGTAAGTGATCTCCTTGATTTTATCTTGAACCATGAGCTTTCTCATCCCATTTTCTCCCCCATAAGGAGGGAAAGTGAGTGTTCAGCTAGGTGTGTGTTTGGCTGTGCTAAGGCTAACTCACCACAGACACACAAACATTTTTTTGTTTACATGTGACATAGGAAGAAGTAGGGGTAAATGGTAACTCTTTTTCAGTGGCAGAGGTTTTGTCCAAGAGAAATTAAAAGGAAAGAGGGGAAAAGGATCATATTGTGGTAGTTGCACATTAGCAAGGATAAGCATTAATCCAAGAAAAAAAGTGCTTAAATTTAAACTCTTGTATAAAACCATCTTAAGTGTAATGGAGATGTACATCTGGAAAGAGTAAAAAAAAAAAAAATCTCTGAAGAAAAGCACCCTCTAACTTTTGAATTGAGAACATTAGTTTCACAACTTTCAATTTGTCCATGCTTCTCTGCATAGGCCCAGAATTCATGGCATGAGGATTTGGCTCTTATATTATAAATATTGTATTGCACTATATTTATTGTATTACATCATATCATATCATATCATATCATATCATATCATACCATACCATACCATACCATACCATACCATACCATACCATATCAATTATATTATAGATTTCATATTATAATATCTATGTAGTACTTAGATAAATACAAATAAACAGTAAAATACATAATATGGATAATAACACTGTAGTTATGAAACAAATCTTACATCACATAAAACCAGTTTATTCAGCAGGGAATGCATTTGGATGCTGAACTTTAAAATCATTAGGGTAATAGAGATTCTTATATTTACAGAATACAGAAAAATAGTGCTGTGATTTGTATTTTGGGAATAATTAAATCTTCTGTTAGAGGCTTGTTGAGAATATGAGGTTTTATTTTTATCTCTTGCTAGCTGAGGTCACTTCTGCAACCTGATGACAATGTTTTTACCAATACCATCTGAAACAAATTGAGGTCAGTGTACATTTTCTCACTGCCTTGCTCTCAGATTTCTTCCATGAACTGGAGAAGGTTTCAATTTACTGAAGCATTGAAGTAGGTAAGATCCAATCAAAGTAAAAGCAGAATCAATAAGTGCTAACCTCAGAGGGCTAAATAGTAGCGACATCAGACAGGGGAAAAAGTTGTTTGCAGATCCAAAAAACTATTGTTCTCTATGAAGCTGTATGTTTTTATATCACTTGTTTACTGAGGTGTATTTAACATGTTTGAAAAACAACAAGATGGATTTTCTATCTAGGCTAGGAATGCACCTATGTGTTTTTGCAAACGTTCAGAAAATACAGACAATCCACGAAAGCCAGCTATATGACGATCCAAATTCTGCTCATTTCTGTAATATACTTCCCACTTCTTTATCTCTTAACATTCAGTAGTTGTTGGAAATAAATTATACATTTTTAAACACTGTGATCAATAAAACATGCATAAAATATTCACAAAACAAGTTGTGTATTGAACTGGCTACGAAAAATTGGTAAAAATTAGTTTTAACTTTAAAGGATACGGTTATGTCTGCTATTGTGTTTTTTTCAGTATATAAATATTCAGCATTATATAGAAAATGTGATTTAAGAGGAAGAGGTGTCATCTGTAGTTATAGAATAGTTGTGGGTTTATACATACTTTTAAGTTTGCTTTTTAAACAAACACAATTTTATTTTTTGCTGAATATCAGTAAACTGCATTATGCTCAGTGTATCTCTGTTGTGTCAGCACTCATACAAACTCTTTTCTCACTCATCAGAAATTTTTATAAATCAGCATTAGCTATGATTTCCCTGTTCTGTCACCATGAATTATATTTTTTTTTTTCAAAGTTATATTGGGTTTTATGGCCAGGTTTTGGTATCAGGGGGCTACAGGGGTGGCTACAGGGGTGGCTTCTGTGAGAGGCTGGTAGAAGCTTCCACCATGTCCAGCCAATGCTTCCACTACGTCCACCACAGCTAATACCAGCCAGGTCCAAGATGGACGTGCTGCTGGCCAATCAGGAATGATGGTAATGCCTCTGTGATAATATATTTAAGAAGAAGAAGAAAAAGTTACTGTGAAGTTGTAATTACAGCTGGAGAAGAGCAATTCTGCAGACACATCGACACAAGGTCAGTGGAGAGGGAGGGGGAGGAGGTGCTCCATGCACCAGAGCTGAGGTTGCCCTGCAGCCCATGGTAAAAAGCCATGGTGAGGCAGCTGTGCCCCTGCAGCCCTCGGAGGTCTGTGGGAATGGAGAGATCCACCCACAGCCTGTGGAGAAGACCCACACTGGAGCAGGTGGATGCCTGAGAGGAGGCTGTGAACCCATGGGAGGCTCATGCTGGAGCAGACTCCTGGCAGGCACCTGCACGCCTATGGAGAGAAGAGCCCATGCTGGAACAAGTTTTTTGGTAGAACCTGTGACCCTGTGGGGAACCTACAATGGAGAAGCCTGTCTTTAAGGGACTGCATCCTGTAGAAGAGGATGCACACCACATCGCAGTATTTTGAGAAGGGCTGTTCCTTGTGGGATGCACTCAGACTGAAGAAGTTCATGGAAAACTGTCTCCCATGGGAGGGACTCCACACTGGTGCCGAGAAAGGACTTTTCTCCCGAAGAGGAAACAGGAACACTTGTGATGAAGTGACAGCAACCCTCTGTGCTGGTTTGAGGAAAATTTGGGGGGACTGTACTCTGATAGAAGGCGAATCACAGCCACCCCTCCCCCACCAGGTTCTGGAAAGGAATCTTCCTCAGAGGAAAGTGAAAGAGATAAAAAACCCTATTTATTTAACAAACACACACGGGAAAAAAAGAAAGAAAAAAACCAGAAAAGAAGGAAAAAAAAATGCTGTACAATAAAATCTCTNGGCCGAAAGCAGAGCCCAAAGGGTGCCTCCTCCTGCTCCACGCCTGCAGAGGAAAAAACCATGCGAGATAACAGTGTCCTTGGAGCACAGAACTGCTTCGAAGAAGTTCATCTGACTTTTTTTCCTCTCGCACCCAGGTTTTCTAAAAGGCATGAAAAATGTGTGGGCAATATGGGATACACACCATGAAATCACTCCAGGACACCCTCATTCCCTGTCTGCCTCCGCCACTACAGGAAGGAGGTAGAGCTGGGAAGGAGGGAGGGATAGGGGAAAGGTGTTTTTAAGGTCTTATTTTACTTCTCCTTATCCTGCTGTGATTTTGTTAGCAATACATTTAATTGATATCTCTAATTCAAATCTGCTTTGCCTGTTAGAGTATTTGGTGAGTATTATACATTAGATGTCCACAACTCATCAATGGTATTGAAGTACTGATCCATGAAGATTTGCAGCAGAAGTAAAGATGTGAACATTTGCTTTCCTTTTCTTCTTGATATCTAGGTAAAATTACGTATGAAAGTAATGTTCATGCACTATTTATATATTTATATCTTATGATGTAATTAATGTGTATTTCTTAATAAATTTGGCATATATGAAGACATTTGAAATATTTTTCCAATTCTTTATTAATGTACAATAAAAAAGTTATGGAAGTAGTAGGCTGGATGATATTGCAAAAGGTCATGCAGTTCTCCTTTACTGCAGAAGGGTGAAAGATTACTTGACTATAAATATAGCCACAGATAAATATCTATTCAGTTCTTCAAAAGTGTATTCTGTAATCACAGCTCACTGCTTTTCTTATAAGGAAAATTTTCTTTATATTTAACATAAACCTCTTTTACCAACAGAATGAGGACATCTGGTTATTATCCTTTTCATGGCAGTCTTTTTTTGTCTGTTAAATAAAACAAAACCATTGTCTTTGACCTTTCCTCTTTAGTTATGTTTTCAACTTTTCATGCTATTCATGCTTGCTGTCTCCTATTTTGACTCTACATTTCTTTCTAAGTGGGTCTAGATGAGACTGAAACGTAGGACAGAAAAATCATATTGCTTCCTAAATGGTGTTTTCCTTTTTCATACAGAGAATCATTTCTTCCCCATCACCAACGGCTAATTTAGGGACTCCTGTGAGCCTTCATCTTTTAAGCAGCAATGTCTCATAACTGCAGTCTGTATCTTGTTTCAGTGACTTTAACAAAACTGAACTGTAACACTGTACTGTTGCTATGCACTGTTATTCTTGCTGATTTCCAAACATCTTTATTTTGCAGACTTTAAAAACCAATCATCTAATCTCTTTGCAACCTCTCTAATTTGATTTAGTCAGATTTGTTGATGTCGTCAGCAAATTTCAGAATATGCTCTGTATTCTACTGGTTAACCCAATAAAAGTATTGAACAAAACTGTGACCAGAGCAGAAACCTCACACACTAAGCAATCCAAAAGTTGGCATTTATTCATTCAGTGAGATTTTCAATCAGCTTTGTATCTATCTCTGAAAATTTAATCTCATTATAATTCTGTGCTTTAATTTTAAGAATGTCATCTTAGACACTTCCAAAACTTTTTAAAAATAAATAGGTAATAATGTTCACTGTTTTGATGTTATCTGCTAGGCTAGTTATTCTATCGATGAATATTTGATAATTATGTCCCAATTTGTTAATGAGATACAAACTCTGTATCATTGCATACTGAAAATCAATTATTGATATAAAAACACTACAGGTAAAGACTTATGCATTCACAGTAATAATTCTTGGTTCATACTATGTGCCTTTGTCTTGTCAGGGGCAGTTAAATATTGATAACTTCCAGCAGCAGTATGCAGGCTTAATTTTGCAAGCAAAGACCAGGCAGCTAGCTTAGTGATCCACTTTTATATGCTAAATTTCTACTTTTTATTTTCCTTCTTTAAGAGATTTTTTTTTCTTTCTTTAAGCTATTAACAGTTAGTGTTTCAGTTTTTTGTTTTTTTTTTTCCCAAAGCCACTTCAGCTGCTAACGTATTCAGTGGTGTCAAATAAGCACTGAAAGTATTTGTGACTTGATTTGAGCTGTATGGTTTCAGTCTTCAAGGTTAGAAGAGACAGTCACATTATCTGCTTATATAATATGACATTAAACATACAATAGAAGCACAACATCCCATTCCAAAAACATAAACACTTATGTAAACTCATGGTCCTTTATCTATATATAAGTCATATTTGGTACAAAACACCATTTCGAAGAGTCGTTAAAATCAAAATCATAGAATCCCATTCACAACTGCATTTGTATAAATAAAAGATGTGATGTATTCTCAAGTAAGAAATGGTATTTGCTGTTGTTGACAAACATTATTTCCTCTTTAAAGAGATAAAAATTATGGTGCCCCCAGTGTTCAAAAACTCTAGATATAATTTTCGTCCAAAAGAGAAAAATGTACTTGTCTCAGGTATAAGAACTGTATACACTATCAGGGGTTTCATTTTGTTTTGTTTTATGAGGTTTTTAAAACATATTTCCTTGATAGTAGTTAGTTTGTGCAAATATAAAAATTCTAAGACTGAAATATTTTCAGATATTGAAATATCGTGTAGAAGTAAAGCGGACAATGTTCAGGCAGATTGCTCTCTGTTTCAAGTGGATGGGCAGGGAGGGAAGATTTTGCAAGCACATGTATATTTCTACAGTCATAAAGCCATTAGTGTCTCCCATTCTCTTTGCTGCAATTGTACCACAGAATGTGCAGCAAGCATGGCATGACAAGAATACCTGAGGGCATAATCACTGTTATATCCAGGGTTTTTCTTCAGGGAGAAGGACTGCATCTGAGCTGCAAAATTGGTAAGTGAGAGAAGTCTTTGTGGAACGTAAACAATCTAACATAAAGCTAGTCAGAGGGCATTATTGGGATAATAGCCATGCTTGATCAAGACTTAGCACACTTTTCATCGCTATGCAATTCATCAAGCATGAACAATTTTTTTTTTTTTTTACAATAGAACCATAAATGCACAGTCATAAAAAGAAGGAGATGCACTGTTATTGAGAGATCAGCTAAGGCTTTTTGCTGTTCCATTAAATATTTTTTACAGAATTTTGTAATACAAATTCACTCCTGGATTGAACCCTTGAAGCAGTGGCATCTTATTACAGTATAATTAGAAGCAATCAGTTAATTTCTGATGCATTGTTGTCATATATTTGCTCTGCAATATCTCAGTGGCAAATTAAATGTCTATTAAATGCCTAATCTGCAAAAAGAAAATTCTAAAGCATGAAAACAGTACTTGCAAAGGTTGCAGATGTACAGTACTTACGCCATCTTGCAACATATCTACATTTCTGAGTTTAATCCTTCTCTAGATTTGGGTCAAAACTGCACCTACTCTACCTATCTGTAGGTGAGAAAAGACTGAAAAAATCCCTATATGTAATTATAATGACAGTAGTATCATACTGCCTCGTGTTGCTGGCTTCAGGTTCTGCTGTGCACTGCCTTTGACAGACCAGGAACTGCCTCCTGAATTCCTTCTGCTATAAGACATGAACTTCTTTTTAAATGGTAAGTCCAAGGAGCACTGAAATTCCCGTCTGCTGATGTGGCTCTTTTCCCAAGTAGTTCTCTTAGTGATTTAACCTTACTCCTGTTGAAAAACAAGTTACTTCAGTTTGTCTACCAAGAACCTCTTCTGCCTAATGAGATGAGTAATTCTTACCTCCCTAAGTGGAAAACAACTTAGGGGTTTATTCTTTATGGTTAGAGGTCTGGATGGTCACTAACCATATAAAGTTTAACAAGGCCAAATACTGGATTCTTCATCTGGGATGGGGCAGCCCTGTATGTATGCACAGACATGCACACAGACAGGCAACCCTTCCCCATTTACGCACAGGGGAAGGAGACACCAAAGAGCAGTACCACAGAAAGGGACCTGGGGGTCGTGGTCAGTGTCAAGTTCAATATGAGTCAGCAGTGGCCTGGTGGCCAAAAGGACCAACCATTACCTGGGTGTCATCAGGCACCACATTTGCAGCCGTAGATGGAAGTGATTGTCCTGCTCTGCTCTGCGGTGGTGCAGCCTTGAATCCAGTGTGCGGTTTTGGGCATCAAAATATAAGAACAATATAAAGCTCTTAGAGTGTGTCCAAAGGAGATGAAGATGATGAAGGCTCTAGAGGGGAAGCCATACGAGGTGTAGCTGAAGTCACTTGGCTTGTGCAGCCTAGATAAAATGAGAGATTGAGGGGAGACCTCATCTATAGCTTCCTCACCAGGTGACGCAGAAGGGCAGGCACTGATCTCTGCTCTCTGCTGACCAGTGACAGTACCCAAGGGAATGGCCTAAAGTTTTGTCAGGGGAGGTTTAGGCTGGATGTTAGGGAAAGGTTCTTCACCCAAAGGGTGGTTGGGAACTGGAACAGACTCCCTTGAGGAAGTGGTCACCGCACCAAGCCTGACAGAGTTCAAGAAGCATCTCGACAACGCGCCCAGACAGACGGCCTGGGTTGGTCCTGTGCGGGGCCAGGAGCTGGGCCTTCCACCTCAGGACATTCTATGATTCATCCTCTTAGTATTAAAGATACATCCAAAGACTGTCCCAGCCAGTCATTACACTGCATTCCTTGAAGTTAGACGGGGAAAAGCTATTCTACAGGCAACTGTATTTTCTGTAGTGCGTGTAAGGAATTTACCCATTCATCATTTTTAGACCATGAGGGTGACCACACTGAATCAGATCAGAATTTTTTTCTCCTAAAATGGTGATAAACAGATAGCTAAGGAATGGTCAAAACAGAGCAAGCATATGATATTTCTTTCTAACACTTTACTGGTGTCCTGTTAATGCAGCCCAGCAGGCACTTAGCATTTACTGTTGCAGAAGCACACTGCTGACTTCTGTTCAACTTGTTGTCTCAAAAAAATGATTTGTCTCTTTTCTGTCTAGGCAGTCAGCTTCCAGCCTGTACTGTTGAATGGTGTTATTTGGTCCAGCGTACAGGGGTATTGAAATTGAAGTTATTTTTGTCCACCCATTTCTCTAGACAGTTGAAAACCTTTTCAATGGCAGACAGTCCTTCCATGTAAAAGCTGTCCTCCTGTCTAGAGACGTGCTGAAAGTGTATTTTACCTCATCATGCAGACCATTAATGAGGATGTTGAACAATATTGACCTCAGTATCATCTCTGAGGAGTAACTCAGGCTGACGTATAATATCTGGTTAAAGCCGGGTTTTGAACTGCTGACAATTGTTCTTTCAGCATAGCAATTTAGTCAATTTTTCACCCAGCTTGTCATTCTATGTATCCAGACCATTTTTTTCCAACACAGCTACAAGAAGTTGTGCTGTGGGACACCATGTTAGAGATCTTGGTAACATTAGGAGAGTTACTTCTCTGCCCTTGCCCACCAAGCTGATCTTCCTGTTAGAGAAGGAAATCAGTTTGGTGAGGCATCAGTCCACCCTCAAAAAATGGCTGTTCTCAGTTGTCCTCTTGTCCTACATGTGCCTTGATTTGGTTTCCAATCTTCAGCTGAATAAGGTCTGAAACTCCCTGAATCTCTCTTTCTTGCCCATCTCGAAGGTGAGTGTGACATTTGCTTTTTCTATTTTGAGTCACCAGAAACCTTGCCTTGCCATGACCTTGACTCAGTCTTTCAAAGATGTTGAAAGATGGATAGTTCTGGTGGGTTTGCATCATTATCAAACAGTTCTCCAATTTTCTTTGAATGCTGTCATTCTTGCATTACTAATATGCTCACTAATTTTAAGGAATTAATCCAATGTTAGAATTTACTAAGGAAATTCTTAAAGACAGAACACATCTAGTTTTTGACACAGAATTGTTCCTTTGCGTGTTTTTCTCCTAGAATCTGGTTTCATAAAAGACTACTGATGTATTGATTCAAATTTAATATCACATTCTTAAAGAAGTATTTCAGAAGAAATAAAAACAGGAGGAAAGGAAAATGGTTCTTTTTATCTTTCTGACTTCAAAGATGAAGTCAACTTTCTTATAAGTCAAAGCAAATCTTAAACAGTAATGTTGATAAATAATACTCCATTTATGCTGTCTTTGCTTTTGTATAAAGAAAGAAAGGGTAAGCAAAGGATTATGTTTTGTCTTGCTTTTTACATGTTGTAGCTGCTAAGAAGAAATCAAATAGTCTTTAAATAAATATGTTTGAAAGATTAATTGCACACAAAAAAACCTAAACCATTTACTTGTACTTCTGGTTTTACAAAACAGAAGAGAATAGCACAAGCTCTTGGGAATTCTTCTTGAAAGGAATATTTTAATTCCTGCATGGAAAAGAAGACAGTAAAATATTTAAGGGATTGAATAGTGCAAGAGTCAGTATTATGCCAACTTCTTATAAGCAATTAGTCATATAAAGAGGTGTTTTTATATATTAATAATTTTTATATATATATAT
>VZRR01013116.1:516544-537741 GCA_013398015.1 Oreocharis arfaki | reverse complement strand
ATAGAGGTATTTTTATATATGAATAATTTATATATATATATATATCGATCAGTAAATCCGCTCTCTATACTCTTTTCACACTTTCCCTATCTTTGAAATGTCCTGCTATCAAATAATACTGAAAATTAACTAACCATGAACTAATGAATTCCTATGCCTGATGTGGAGATGTACCCAAGTGAACATTTTATTAAGATAAAAAAATTACTAAGTTATGGCAAGTATAAAAATATTGAGTTGTCTTTACATAAATAGGTATATTTAGGGAACAAAAAAATTATGGTTTCACAGCTGTCTTAAACTAATCTGTGCACTTCTGTTTAAGGGAAGGGTCCCAGCTCACTCTTTCTGCCTCTTCCCTTTGCCCATGCATCAATTTTGCCTTAATTTGCCACTCTTCTAAATACTCCCACCACAACAATTTTTAATTTCCTAACTAAAAAAATATAAGCAGACCAGTAGGTCTGTCTGAAACAGTGAGTAATTTTTGCAGCCAGAAATACAGAAGCAATGACAGTTTTAAGCAAAAGACTTAAATCAATCAAATAAACAAATGCTTTACTAAGTTCACTTATTTACTTTTTTTTTTTTAATAATGGCTAATTCTTGCACATCATTAGTCCTTATCACCACATATTTAAGGCTGCTCACCCTTATTACCTAAGGCTTACAGCAGTTGTGAATATATAGTGCTAGGGAGCTCAAATCATGCAGTTGTCACCGATGGCTCTGGTCCTTGGTGGCTTTCTGTAACCAGTATCAGAGTGATTGGATGTAAGAACTCTGGGCAAAATCAAAAGACTGCATTGAAATGAGTTTGACTTCTTTCTTTGCTGATTTACTTCACTTTTACCTAACAGGTTTTTCATGCCCTAGTCTAATAAGTGGGGTGTCTCAACTGCTGCTGATCCAGCTTATTTTTATTGTTTCCAGTTATGTCTCTTGTATATGCAAGAGGATGCCCTGCCTGTTTGATGTTCTACTTCCCTTGTCATTTCTTCTTCTATCACTTGGATACCTCGTGGTGCAACAAACCCAGTCTTTCTTTACCCCTCGACTTGTCACATTGCTCAAGAATTTATTTAAAGTACTTTCTGTCCGGTTATGCCATCACAGTGTTACAAAATATTTCTATACTATGGCAAGTTACACTATTTCAGCATTTCAGTTCAATTTGCAATATTGTCTGCTAATTATTGCATTCTCAGTTTCTAGTTGTCATGAAATTCTCTTCATCTACAGAAAAAAAAAAAAAGAGAAATTGTCAGTACATTAAAGTTTTACTGAATTTTCTTTCCCACTATGTTTCTAAGTGAAAAACCTGTGTAACAACTGATTTTTTAATCTTTCCTAAAGATTTTATTTATTTGTTTGATGGCCCCTTTACAACTCAATAAAGTAAATACAATAAAATAAAATTTTAAAAACTTCTTCATTTGGACTTGTTTTTCAATGAGTAGAAAATGCTTAAACTTATGAAGTATGGTCTTTGTTGAGCCCGTAAAACAATTTAAGGCCCAAAAAATTTAAAAAACAAGACTTATGTCACTCAATAGTTTGACTGAAAATTTAGTTGGGAAATGCTTGCAATGCTCAGCTGTTGCAACATGGCTATAACCACTGTCTCAAAGATCTCAATTCTACTGTAATGTAATCATTTTCAATTCTTCCATGCCTTTATTGTAACAAATTTGCAATCTATTCCTGTTTAAATAATAATTTCCTGTTCTATCATCTATATTTTGATTCTTTCCCTTGTATTTCAGCATTCTACCCACAAAAACTTTACATAGACATAAAGAGTAATTAATGGTTTTCTGCTAAATTATTTTTACAACATGTAAAGAGAACATGAACGTGATTTAGTCTTCAGTGCGCACATGTACTAATACAGGCTTTCTTACACTACAGCATTTTCCGTTATTTTCATATTTTAAAATTTGCTTGGTAATATCCAGTCTTAGAAAAGCAACACTCTATATTTCTTAGTAACTGCATACTCAGAAAAAAATTGTTACTCAAAATATTTGTCACTTATCCTCTTTCTTAGGTTAATTTCCTGATTAGATATCTTAATTTACAGTTGCATAAGCTTAAAACAATATCTTATACACCATATTTAGATCCAATTGTGAGATGCAATCCTGAAAAGCAAGTCCCCAGATTTTTTACATGCAGCCACAGCAGAATATTTTTGGTTTGCACTTTGAAGTGCAGTCACATCATAGACCTAGTGCTGCTTGTTCATCTGGGCATAGTAGAAATCTGCTGATTTCAGTTACCTGTCTTGAATAATGCTGTGAACCTCTAGAGAACGTACTATTGTTTCCTTGTGAAAAACAAACAAAACCACAATTTTCTCATCTAGTTTTTTGGACTGGTTGCACTCAAGGGTTTTTTATTACATATTTAATTGAAATTGAGATTACTTTGAATTTATTTGCAAATTAGTTTGACTCATCATACTCATCTTTGGCATTACTAACATTGAAATGGATCAGCGATTGTTTTTGCTGTCCCTAAAATAATAATTTGTGTGCATTTAGATTGGAATGATATTTTTAAAGAAATTTCTTTATGAATAAACATTATGGAAGTTTAGAGCAATAAATACTTACTTGAAGCCTGACCTTGATGTTACAGATGGTCATGAGCTTATTCAGTATTACTTTTCTAATTTTGCCACCGCAAGGATGACGAAAAAATAAACCATGTACTAGGCCATCCAAAAGTTTTGTCCATAAGTGGGAAAAATACAACAACAAAAAAAAGAGGTATATAATGATTTCCCCTACCGCATGCAGGCATCATTGTCTGTGGTCAGGTACCTGGATATATCAATATTCTGCTGCTGGTTTCTCTCTCTGAGTGAAATGTCTGTCAAGTGAGCAGAGGGACAGTTAGTTATGGGCTCTTAACCAGATGGAAGTTGATGTCATTTGAATGTCCTCAGAGAATGATAAAAACAGTCCTTGCTCTTCTCTATCATGTCTATTCAGTTTAGATTGATTTGTATTTTCTCAGGCTTTTCATAGCTTTGTTTTTTCTAAGGTAGAAATGCCATCTTTTTGTAACAAACTGTCATGGGTTGGTTTATTTCAGTAATAGATACAGTTGCCCCAAAGTCACCTGAATAGGCAAGTATAAAACATAATTAGCCATCAAACAGGAAAAAAAGAAGTGTTTAATTAGATGACTCCATTAACACTTTACTTCCTGAAACTCTCTTAGAAAACATACCATGAATATGTGTAAACCATGGCTTATGCAAAGAGAATATAGATAGTAAGAGATGGTGGACCACTTTGTTGTAATTGCCAGGAAAGGAGATTAAATTATATTTCATGTTCTCTGAAAGGACATGTAATCTTTCTACATGTAATACAGAGATGAGATTCAAATGTAAGACATATAAGATGTGTCAATTAAAATTAAACCGTTTTTATACATTGTTAATTTTGAAAGGATTCTGGGTGAATGAAACAATGATACTGAGTAAAAATTTCCTAGACAAAAAGATAGAAGAAAAGAGGAATTTACTGTTGTTTATATACCAGCAGACTTATTTAGGAACCACTTTTTCAAAATACTCAAGTGTCGATTTTGCATCTTATGTATCAGTTAAATACTGACATAGATTTATAATTTTGAGAGTTATGTATAAGAGTAAATATTATAATTAGTAGAACATATTGTTCATATCTTTGTACTTTGAATGTCATAGAGAGATATTTCTTTGTCTTTTCAACTATACTGATTTTCTTTTGCACAAGAATATATGTTATGTTCTTGACATCAACAATATTTTTCACAGTATCCTCCTACCTTTTTTTATATTGGTTCTGTTCCCTGGAAGATCTTCAGTATCACATATTGCTTTATCAGCCATGCATATAATGGCAATAACTGCTCTATCCCACAAGGATTTTAATTGTGTTTTCATTAAATCAGCTGGATCAGTAAGAAAATATGCATTTTTACAGCATTTCTGTTTTGATGACCAATGTGTCTAGAATAATATTTCACACAAGTTAGAAGTATTTTTTCTACCAAATGTATTGCATTTTTAAAAACAGGTGTGTCCAGATAAAGTTATACCTCAAATCTGGTATTAAGAGGCGTTCAAATACAGGATATAGAATTAGTTGCTGAGCTAAAGATGTCTGTCAGGTAAGGAGTAAATAAAACACTGCATCAATGTTTAAGGTATCCAGCAGATCTGAAATTCTTTTCAAAAAAAAAGTTACCTGTAAGTAGATGTAAATTTAAGTTTATGTTTGTTATGTAGGAATTCTCAAAGGCAGATTGAAAGTTTGGTGTTTGGCAGAAAATAATTTGAAATAGAAAAAGAAAATGTGGCAATACCAGAGGCCAGTTTCACCTGAAATACATGGAATGAGAAGGAAAGCAGAAGTATATATTGACATGAAATAAAACCAAACACAAACCTCACAAATAAACAGGTTGTTTTTTTTAAACTGCTAGGTACAATTGCCTTTTGAATAAACTATTTGACAGTCTTTTTTAATTGCCAACATGCTGGGTAATGGATACATTTCCAACAGTATGATCTACTGCTTAAAGTCCTCTATCATAATTTCTTGGATTCATGAAAGGATAAATACTACCTGATTAACAGCCTAGTTATCAAAGAAAAAGATTACTTGAATTGCTGGAGGATAAGGGATTTTGCTCCCTACTCTACCATATATACCAGCCTCTGTAGAGTAAGGGATGTCCTGTAGCTCTTTGGGATTGTTACTTGCAAGTTAGGCCTGTAACTTAAATTCTGTTGTTTCTCCAGCCTAACAACATCACTAAAAGAGTCATAATACTCTACAGAATTTAGGAGAACTGCCACTGAGATTATGGAAGAATTTTGTTCTTTTTGGTAAGCTTTTCAGTTATTCAATGAGACTACCATTTATTTTTGAAGCTTCCTGCAGGGACAACATCCTAGTCATAATGGGCCATCATTCAGATCAGCCACACTGCACTATAAAGCTCTAAGACCTGGGTCACAGCCTTAGTGCCTCTGGTGGGAAAGAATTAAATGATGAACCCCTTCAGAGCCTTCTAAAGCTACTCTTTGATCAGTATGAGGAACTGCTGCTTGAATAATATAAATTTGTTTTGCTCTGCTGCTCAGATCCTAAGCAGGTTACCTCTGCAACATTCACCACCTTTGTAAGCCATGTCTACAAATGCAAATAAAGCATGCAGAGAACATTACAGGTCAGGAAAGAGCTAGTTTCTACCTTTTATTTATCATGCTGGAACACATGTGGAAACTAGAGAAGAAATCACTAAAATCTAATACTAGAAACCAGATTAGCCATTGTTTCAGTATTCAGGAGATAGTGCACAGAGAGGACAGATAAGAAGCATATTTTCCTTTACTGTCTCATGCAGTCAGGGTGCTTAGTTAAGGCCCTATATAAAGACAAACAAATACAAATATACTCCAGCTATATATGCAAAACAAAATCAAAAAATATTCAGCTCATAGGAAAGAGCTGGAGGTTAAACCGCCATGGACAGAGTTATAGCAAAAAACTCCTCTCTCTTACTATCCCAAGTTTCCGTCTAATAAAGCAGTGAGAGGTGCTGTCGCGAAATCAGTTGTGGGTCCGTGATTCTTAGGGCAGTGATCCCCAGCACAGGTTAAAGCAACTGGAATCTCTCTCATCTCACACGAACTCCTATAATTCCTAAAGGGTCAGACACCAGACAGGATCACCTGAAGTCTAGCACACCTCAGCTATGCCTTTTTCTATTCATGTTCGCACACTATGTAACCACAGGTATGGCTGCAGCCAACTCTACTAACGAAGACATGATAATTTTTTTTTAATAGCTTTAGCCCACGGGAGTACACAAAAGTGTCTCTGACATATTAAGTACGTGTGCTGAGTAGATCCATAATCCTGACATCAGACATCTAGAAGACAGTTGTATTCCAAACTGGCTGCAAAACTTCTCAAGCTTTTAAAGTTCTGAACTTCAATGTGTAACATGGAACTTCATTAGCATTTCTAAAATATTGAAATATTCTAAAATAACTTCATAAAGTTCAACAGCTAGATCAACAAAGGTGAAATACAACAAGTAAGAGTCTTAATCAGCACCTACTTTTATATACACAACTGTCAAATTAATGCAGAGAGACCTGAAAATATATGTGTGCCTGGGGTATGATGAGAAGAAAGCAAGATTTTAAGCAAAACCACTCTCTATTATTTGAGATTAATAATTATACATAATTGGTTACTATTAAAGTGAGAAAAAGGGGAACTCGGAAGTGGTATTATGAATTGTGCTCTTAGCCTTGCACTGCAGTATTACTCTTTCAAATATTTGGAGGTCACAGATAAAACAGTGTTTCCCAGTAAATATTTACAACAATCCTCAGAGTAAAACAGTTAAGGTTTGCTCAGATTTGGGATGCATCATGGTTCTGACTGCCAGGCTTTCGTGGGAAGGTATGCAATACTCTAACCCACCCAACAGCAAGGCTAGTAACTTACCTTTTCAATTACTGTATACTGGTTTTTGTTGTTGTTTTTTTAACTTAAAAATAAAGAGATAAACATGAAATGTGATACAACTAATTTTCTTATGAATTATGTGAGACATCTTTAGAATGTTTTATTACTCTTTTGTTCATAACTTTTTTGTCTTAGTAGTATTTTTGGACCAAGATAGAGTTTTTATTGCATGAAACTGTAGGTGTGAGTTGAATATCCTGGGGCAGGGTGCGAGAAAATGTGGTTTTTTGAAGGTTAGGAGTCCTCAGGGAAAGTTCTGGAAGACAGCATAAAATGGAGAAAACTGAATCTTGTGCAGTTTCATCTATAATGCTTTTTTTTAGAAATAGTTTCAGGAGTAAATACCAGAAAAATACCCATAGACTGCCCTACCAAGAACTCAATGGAATTTTTCGAAACAGAATCAGGGATTAAGCTAATGAATTGATAGCAAACTCTGTTTTTGAAGTACACTCACTTCCTGACCGTTCCTAATTTCCAAATAATCTGAGATTGATCAAAAAGAGAAAAGTAAAAACTATTGTCTGAAGTGCACAAGGCAGAGAAAAAAGGGAACTGAGTCAGTCTGGATGAGCACCAAATATTCATCAGCATGAGGAAACCAGACTGTGTGGGTGTGGGAAAAAGGGAAGCAAAGTGAAACTAGACTGGACTTGAAAGGCATAATTGTAGCTAAAAGCACGACAGTGAGAAAAGATAGCAGATTTGATTCAAATGGGGAAACAAGTTCACATGGAAGAATAAGTTGAAACAGCAGAGAGAATGATGGAAGTTTCAGTGGTTTATGGACTAGGGGATTTGATATATGTTGCTGTCTGGAGCAGGACTGATGAATCTACCTAAGGCAAGAGACACTGATGCTGGCTGAAAAAACACTTCTTGAAAAATTACCATTAAAATCAGAATAACCATTTGGTGGCATAAGAAGTACATCTCCTGTGCTCTAGCCTTTAAACTGTCACCTTCAGTCAAACCTGAGGTGACAGCCTTATCTCCTGGTCCCTGAATGACTAAGCAGTGATTTTGTTTCTGTCCCTTTGCCTCCATTTTCCTCTCTTTCCCCGTTTCAGAACATCCCTCAGAAAAGTAATATCTAGTGTAAAATATTGACAATCACTTGGCTGCAGTTTAAATGAAACAGCAAGTAACACTTGCGTTATTACAGTTTTCTAATTAAAGTTTTAAATTGTGCTGATTCAATTTTCCTTTATTGTCGTTAAAAAACATGATAATGAAAAGAGTCCTAAGAATTAGTAAATCAAGGAGATTTTATTTTTAAGGTAATAAATCTATTAACGCTTGAGATTCAGATCCTACATATACAGGCAGAAGTAATCTGCATGTAGGTAAATTCCTTAACCCAGTACATAGGTGCTTACACCTGAGTACATCATGTATCTTATATTTTGGAAAATGAGCTGTAATCCAATTTAAAACAATTTTGCAAGCCGGCATGGTTTTTTAGATGATTGATACATGAGCATAAGATCAAAACAGATATAAGGAAGATGCTGCACATTTCTGAGTGGTAGCCTGATTTTTTTGAAGAAAAAAGATAATCTTTAAAATAACAGAGGTACAATGCCTTTATACTCTACAAAAACTCAAAAAGGAGAGTATTTTGATTGTCTGTTCAAAAAAGTGAAATACATTATAAGATAGAGAAAAGATAAAATATTAATGCTTTGTTGCCTTTTTTGTCAAAACATCCAATTATTAATGTCTTGCTTTTGAACACTGTAGAGAAAATGTGATGTATTCTTACTACTTTTTCCTCAAGTGTAGGCTTAAAACTGTGTACAATAAATTTAAAAAAAAAAGCAAAGATTAAAAAAATTATATTTTTATATGTTTTAATCAAATAGTGGCATGTAATTTATAGTAAGATACTAGACTTATTGTAAAATGTCTGGCAAAAATGTGGAATTTTTGAAGGAGAATTCATAGACACATGTAAAATATGTGCCATATACCATGAAATATACTATACCTGTAAAAAGCTAGACATAGTAAAAAAATAAGCGTAATCTGGATTCAGTAAGGATAATGAACAGAAAACAGTATGATGGTGTTGACAGATCGACTTTTTCTGGTAACAAGTAGGCACAATTCCTTTGTGTTCCAGATTGTCCTTTAGTCATTCAACAGTACTGGCTACAGGTAACTGTATTCACACGAGAGAGAGGAAGTGAAGGTCCAGGACAGTGGTCCAGGACAGTGGAAACAAATGATGATAATGTTCTCTATTGCCTAACACTGAAACTAAATTCTTTAGCTGCAGAGGCAATTGAGTTTCTAAGCTATGCATCAGCACCTAGAAGTTATGGCCCAGGATGTATGGGACACACGTATCTTTCTGAATAGGCAGTTTTAAGTCCCTGCAGATACACTGCAATATCTCAGGTGTCATTAGGCATCTATGATTGGGAATTTGAATGAAGTCTTACCTTATGGTGCATCCTGGTGTGTTAATCATGTGCATGACGAGTAGACATCAGTGTAGAGAAATCCACTTAGAGGAAGACTCATACTTTTTTGTCCTGGCCTAAATTCCACAGCTGGGATCATAATTTCTAGAAACAGTAATGTTTCTAGACTTTGCTTCAGGTCTTGATTTGGCCCTGTATTAAAGCTGAAATTTAGGCATAGGTTTTAGGTGATTACCACAGCATGGATAGAGAAAAAAAATATGAGCTTATCAAATTTCTTATTATGGCCCCAAGAGTATCAGTGTAGGAGAAAGTGAGCAAATGAATGTCCATAAATGTTCAGTCTCTGTCTGCCACAGTAATTCTCCTTCTGTCACTGTAATGCAGTGATTAATGGCAGCAAATCAGCTCAGGAGGTTTCTTTTCCTAGGATGGTCAGTGTTGTACATTATGAAAATTTATGAAATACATAGGCAGATGAGCCACATGTTTTCTTTTTGTTAACTTTTCAAGTGTCTTTTTCTGTAGAATAAAATAATTATATTATTCCCAAATACACAAAATACATCATGACAGAAAAGGTTGCCTATAGAGTTTTTAGAGGAAGTGAAGTATGAAGTAGATGCCATGATTTCTAAATGCATGCCATAACTTTTGAGATAGTTCTGTAAGAAAAAGAAAAGCTTTCCTCACAATACAGACACACACACACACACACACGGAGATTTATATTAAAAATAAGGCTGAAATGTTAGGGATATTTAAGGACCTGTCCTGTGAAGAGCTAATGGCTTTTCCTCATTGATTGTAACACAATGAGGCATGTTCCACTCAGACATTGGGAAGAATTTTGTTTAAATTACATGTCTTCATTATTCATCTACACTGAAGAATATACACTAAAAGGCAGCAGCAAGAAGGCAAGGTTTTTCTGCAATTTTCATAGTAACCTGCTATACCTGTCATACTTTTACAAGCTCACTCTGCCTTAGAATATGTTCAGAGTCATCTATCTTCAAATTCTTGAAGTGTATTTTGCTTCGCTGTGTGTCCTATCCTGAAATACATTTTCAAATATTACACCTAACAGTGTAATTTGGTGCTTGGATTTGTGAGCCCCAGCTTGTAACCTGAGGAACACTACCAGAAGGCAGTGATACAGTGGATTTGTGTGGCATATTACCGGAAGACTCAGTGCGCTAAGACGATTGATAGCAGGACTTAATAATTTGAAAATGCACTCCTCTGAAAACAGAGCAGAAATAGCGTTTATTTTTTTCTGTTTCTCTTGTCTATGGCAAATTTCTGTGCTGGATTGACAAATGAAAGTTTATTTTCAAACTGGTAGTTCTGGAAAATTAGATTAGTGTTTTTGGTTGCTTGCTTGCTTGTTTAGTTTTTTGTTTGGTTGTTTTTTTTTTTTTTTTTAAATTACTCCACTTCCTTCCTAAATTGGATCTCAGGTACACCTCATCCTGTAACCCCTCTTCCTCTAGCTACGATACTAGTGATAGCCACAGTCTCTTACATTGCCTTGCTCAGATGTAGCTAATAGGAATTTATTAAGGTGTTCTTTGATGACGGATAAACTGAAACAAGAGATCCTATAGCTCATATGATCTTAGGTGTGATGGTTTTACAGGGTTGATGCACGAGATTTCGTCATTGCATTGACTTTATCAATTGAAATTAATCGGTGAGTAGAATTTAGCCTTCCTTCCCTAGCCTTCCATGAAATTATTTTACAGCAGATAAAGATTATTTTTGTTACAAATTATTTTCCTCTATAGCTCACTGTAAGAGTTTCTTCATTCTTTCTGTGTGATAAAACTTAAGGACATTGGAAGTTTCCAGCACTATCCCAGCTTCTCCATTCAAATGACAAATTATATACATTTATCAATTTATAATATTTTGCTAACAAATAGGATGATGCATATAAATGCATTCACATGACACATTTCAACTCAAGGGGTCCCAAAATACTCTGTGCTTTTTCCTTATCTCCTGCTTACTAACACATTCAAGAAGGAGCCATTGGCTATTTCATTGAAACAACCAATGTTGTATCAATAAAAATCTAGTGTAAGGATAGATCTTTAATTTATAGTGATACAGTAAAACTTTTAAACTTACTGCTATTTTCTCTCCTGACACATATGATGAAAGCACTTTTCATCAGATCACAAAACACAGGAGATGGCAAAGACTAAATTCAAAAGGTTAACAGTTGTTTGAGAAAGTTAGTTCCTCAAGTTGCATGAAAGTAGGGTCCTGAAAGGGTTTGATGAACCATATGATTCATGTTTCAAAACGTATGTTCATCCTTCAAAGTATCTGNTGTAGCTGGGATTTATAAGAAGCCAACAAAACTACCACATTATTTTAGTGTCAAAATTGAGTATCAGCAGTCACCAAAAGACCTAGGAAATCCATTAGCTATAAAATTAAGTGAGTACATTCTTCACTAGCCATATCCTTTACTAAGATTACTTTTTTCTTCAAAAATACATATGGAATTACTTTGTTATTTATGAATATTTCTAAATTGCACTAACAAAGCATGGGCAATCATTTTCTTTCTTTATGATTTTCACGATTACAGCAGGGGCCCTTAAATCCTCTGAAATGTGAATCATGTTATAGTGTCACATTATGCATCTAAAAATGAATCATGTATTTAAAAATGAATGCAATCAGACTGATGCAACACAACATGACATGATACATAAGGCTAGAAATGTGGAGATTTTAAAAGGTTTTACAGTATTGCTATAAATAAAACATACCTGACATTATTTTAATAACTTTTCAGTAAGATGAGCATCCTAAAATTTTGAGTAAGTAGTGTTTACGACATACTCTGTGTCTGAAAATTCGTAATATTGGCAAAAAAAAAAAAAAGCCAATGGTTGTAACATTTGGTAACTAATATTTGTCTAATTTAATTATCAATATCATTGAATTGGTAACAAGACAATTTTTGCCACCATTAAAAATTCAGTATGCTACTTAATCCCACAAACAAGGCCTTTGTTTTATGTGTGTAACAATGAAGATTTTGATTGGGAGAAGAATGGCTGGTTTCCCTCCCCTTCCTTAAAATACCAGAGATATCTCTTCCACACACAATGCCAACATATTAACAAGACCACATTTTTTGGCAATTTTGACAATTCTTTTTGACAATACTTAAATCTGGGGAAAAAAAAAGCAAACCAAAAAACAAACAAACCAAAACAGCTACAAATTGACAGCACCTCCAGAATTATGTAAATAAAGTGGCAAAAAATATACACCAGCATGAAGACAAGTAGCTGCCTTACTCTATAAGTAAGTACTTACATTTACTTACATACTGAAGTACTTCAGCCAGTACCTCATTTTCAATGAAAACAGCTTGACTCTGTAAAAAGAAACAGCCTGAGTCATAACAGACATGGGAACACGGGTAGCCCTGTCCTTGCCAGGCTGACTCAGGAAGAAGGAATTAATTTGCTGTTAGTAACCTGCTCTTTAATGAGAGAGTTTATCACATATTTTAGCAGTTTTGCTCATTACTATTCCAGCTGTCTTTCATACCACTCACACATATATAATGTCAGGTTTACTAATTTATTAAAAACACCCTTATGTGCATTTTTGTCACAGAAATATCTTGTCTGTGGACTCCATTTGTTCCTCTCCACCCACCTTTCCCCTTTTCCCTTTTTCCCCACCAGGAAATTGCACATTAGTTTGTTTTGGTTTTTTTTCCTATTGAGTTAAATTTAGTTTCCTAGCAGCAGCTGTCTGAGAGCAAACTCAGACCCACCTACAGAAGAGGAGCCTGTTACAGAGGAAGCCATCAAAAGCAGCCTCACTTGCTTGATTCATGCACTCAGATGGAGCTTCTCGACAATAATGTCTTGGTTTGTAAATTGCCTTTCCTTGTGAAATGTGTAGCCAACTCTTCTGTTTCTACTGCTGTGTACCCCTTGTGATTTTGGAGCATAATTGGACTTTCTGTACTCACATTGCAGGGGGTTTTGAGCAGTCCTATTAACAAAAATTAGATCACTCATGTGAGAAGGTGATAATGTGAAAAAAAGTGTCTTATTTTTGCCTTTTTTTGGAATATTCTTATGTCTCAACACAACAGAACGAATTTTTACATGAAGTTTTTAATGTTTAATGGTAATGTATATTTATAGTTAATGGCAGGTTAATTAGTCTCGGGTATGAGAAAAATAAACAGAGAATGGGTTTCTTCTGGCTTGTTCTGAAACTGCCCTCCCGCTGAGACAGCAAGTGGCAATGTTTCCTGCTGACCATCTGAAGTAACCAAACAAAGTAGCTGGAAGAATTTCGTACTTCAGCAGAAAAAGAGCAGCTAAATTTCTATCATTGATATCTGAGTTTCAGGCCTAGCCTATCTTATTAAAGGTAGAAATTCAAAGCTAGGCTTCTGGAGAAAATACTGAAGAGGAATATTATGTGGCTTGTAATTTAGAAGGGATTACTTGAAGCACAGATGAACAAAATGAAGTGTTGAATGAGACAGTAGATATATTTGCCATCCACCTAAGTAATATTTTTTTTAAAATTAGATTTTGCAAAAATGTAAGTCTACACTGATTTCCTAACATACATCTGACTTTGTGTACAAGAAAACACATTTTATGTCTTTTAATATGTAAAAGTTGGGCATAAATGTTATTTTCAAAGGCAAAATTATGCAAACCAAGATAAACATAGTCAGTACATGTACCATAAAGTAATGTTTGTTATTCAAATATGGTTATATTGAAAAATCTATGAGCCAATCTGTAGATCTCCCAGTTTACATGGAGATCAAGTAACTATTAAGTCAGAAATAGAAAATGGAAATATTCTAAAAACATTCTTCTGTTATTTTTAGTAGAGACTTAATTTAAATTAAAAAATAGGAGATAATGAGACATAGATAAAAGATAAAAAAAGCTGGCACAAAAAACTCAAACCAAACCCAACTAAAACAAAACAGAAAACAAAGTAAACCAGCAAAGAAAGGAGCGGTTTTCTTATACCGTTTGAAAACAAAAGTATGTTTCAAATAAAAAATAATACACTTCCATTAACTCATGTTCTGAAAAAGTTGTGCAGAGTTTAGTGTGCTGTAACTCACTTTAAAAGAGGTCCAATTCAAGAGTTCGGAGACTTATGACACTTTCTTCAGTACCAGAAAAACAGTAAAGATGAACCAAATAGAAGTAGAAAAATTATAAATCATCTAAAACAAAACAGCATGGCTTCACAAAGAAAATTTATATCCTTTTGTATGTGTGTGTTTGTATTTGTTAAGGTAAGTACAGACAATGATGAATACTCGGTTATGTTTTTGAATATTTACTCATTTGTTTATTAGAGTAAAGAGCAAGCGGGTAAACAAGTAAAAGCCATGAACAGATTATTATGTAAGAGAATTTTCCAAGTGTAAGCAGCCCTCTTAACAGAAATATGAGGTTTGCCAGACACAAGGATCTTTATTCTTAGATAGATGCTGGTACATAGTGGTGTGACAGTTATTTAGAATTAAAATTGATCTTCCCATTTTAAAGCTTTTGGTGTAGCTAGATCACAAACAGTAACTGTTTGTATAGCCTGAGCACAAATGTGCTAACACAACACATCTCTGTAAGTATGTTAATTTGTGAACAAAGTGAGGATTTAACCAAAGTTTTCAGTTTTGTAGACCAAAAGCCGTCTTGAAAACTTCTTTGTGGACAACATGAAAGAATAGAATTCTAATGGGAATAATTATATGTAGATTGCCTTTTGTCTATTCTTAAACCTTAAGCTGTGGAACTGGAGCATCCAGTTTCCTGATTTTGCTATGATTGCAGACAATCTCCCAGACATCGTTTCCTTATAGATGTACTCTACTTTGCACATCATGGAACAAAGCAGCTAGGGAGACACAGAATCTGTGTTTGAACAGGAAAAATGTGATCTTTCATTTGAGTTCTACCGCATTTCCAATCCCAGACTGAAGTCACAATAAATTTTAGGTAGTCCTGCAAGAAGCAGGGAGCTGGGCTCCATGATCCTTATGGGTAGTTTCTAACTCAAATTATTTTCTGATTCTATAAAAAAAATCATACTTCAGGGGGGAAAAAAAAAATTCCATGAGATAGATCTGGCTGCAGTTTTATACGTTCTCTAGACCTCATTCTAGTTAATTCATATTGACATAAAGTTCATCATTTTCTTTAGGAGACAAGGACAGTAATAACAGATCAAAATATGATACTTTCAAATAGACACACAGACTCAGAACAAATAGATTTTTATAACCCCCAAAAATTCAGTAACTTATATACGTGTTAACAACAGAAGATAGTAAAACCTAATACCCAAATATCTATGTTGCAACAAGGTGTAACTTCCTTGCCTGCATCCTTCCACATCTGTTATTCTTAAACCTTTGTTTACTCATTTTTTTCTTTGATAATTTGCCTTCCTTTCAAAGTCATTTTTAGCTTGCTTCACCATTGTTTCAGGCAAGGAGCAAGACTGTACAAGATTTAACCTAAAAAAAAGGAAAAAAAGAAAGAGAACATCTGTGCTCTATATACCTACATAGATTAATCAGTTAGACTGACAATTCTATTGGAAAATCGATACAGAGAAAATAAGAAAAAAATTCAAAGGTTGTCAAGCAAATAGTTTGTGGAGGCAGAAACTTCAGAAAAATAGCCCCATTTATGACTGCTAGCCTATCTGAGTGAACTACAGTATGATCAATTACAAGGGTATCTTACACATCTTTCTTGCATTTCTTGACCAGTCATGCATTTCTTCCCATCCTGTGCTCTGCATATTTTTACATTTTCAAACAAATAGTGATTAGCAATGATCACAGGTTAAAGCACGAATTAGGCCCATGCAGATCCTGAAAGATCCAACCCTTTCAGATCCTGAAATTCAAGCATATCTATCACTAAAGCAATTAATATCTATCTATCTAAATAATTGTAATACTCTGAATAAAATATAAGAAAATAAAGTGATGTTATCACCATCCACATGACCTATTCCATATGTAATAGCAATTTTGAATTGCTACTCAATTTTGAATACAATGCTCATAATATTTAAGTAACATAAAACATGCAAAATGATGTCTATTAATATCATGGTCTTACTCAAATATAACTCCACATGTTTAGTTATGTTGAAAAAAATCTTTATCATAGACCTTTTCTATTTTTAATATAAACGTATCCTTTTATACAGAAGTGGCTTCTGAATTTTCAGCAAAATCAGGCATATTGTATTTATGCTTTTCAGTCTCTCAGAACTAGGAATGGACAAATATGATATGTGGAAGTTCGTGAACGCAACTGTATAGAATTGGGAGGGATTCTAATCATCTTCACTAAAACTAAAACAATCTAGAGAAAGAAAAATTCAGCACTCTAAAGATTCTACTAGATCTTAAAGTCAGGTGAATAACTACCATTTAATATGAAAAATACAGAAAAGGCTTTCAGGCCAGAAAGGTGATGGTTATTTTCATAGTTTTAGCTTTCTGTGGTTTCATATTCTCATGCTATATTTCCGATACAAAAATATTAGTTTCAGCAGGCTAATTTCAGTTCTTCCCTTCTTAGTGACTGTGTACTTATAATCCTATGGAAGACATAAATCTTGGCCCCAGAGCACCAACTGAAATAAATTATGATTCTTTTGATCAGTCTTAGAATGTATTTGCTTTATAACTTGACAGGACTTCAGCAGTAGAAAACAAGGGGATTTTTTGTTTATTGTTGAGGAGGAGGTTTGTTTCTTTTTGGGTTTCTTTTGGTTTTTTGGGGTTTTTTGTTTTTTTTTTTTTTGTTTCATGCAGGTTAAGGTAGTCATCTAAGCTCCTCTGTTCAACAGAGAAATAATTCATACTGGCATCTATCTTAACACTTTTGAAGTCTGATGAATCATTGTGAAAGTAGGTCCTTCACTATGACTAGGTGAGGACAAACATGAACTGTTAGGTGAGATGAATTCCACCTTACATACTCAGTATTAACTAGGGTTTTAAAAAAAAAAAAAAAAAAATCCTTTTATCCTATGGAATTCTAAAGAAGTTCACAAATATAATCATCATTTAAATTCATTGAAAGGGAGAAAGTTGTAGCATAAATTTTAAAAAAGAGTTTTACACAAAACCTCTTATAATTTGGATTAATTAGACTTTAACTACAAACAAAACTAAGCAATAAAAAGCATCTTGCAGGTATTCTGTAGCTCTGTTTAAATGTAGTCTCAATGAGCATTTCTGCAACAGTTTCTGATATCAGACTGTCTAATCAGTACTATTTATAGGCTTTGTATCATCAAAAAAATAAAAATACAGCGTATCTTGCCCAGAACTCACATGTTTAAAGCAAAAATGAAATATAGAACTAAAATTCATTGTATAAAGATTTATACAATACTCATTATTTTTGTTTACCTAATTTCATTATATGATATGAGCATATGAATTTTTACTGGGAGAAGAAATATTTACTATCACGAGCAGAAACAATTAATTCAGTTGGACTGCTTGGTTGAAAAAATGGACACTTATTGAAGGTCTGAAATCTTACTGTCATAATATATTTTCCCATATTTCAATCTTTATGTTCGGTTAACTTCTAGTGTATTTCTCATTTCAAAATCTTCCTTTACATGTAACAGTGTTTAGTGCTGTTCTTTAAATTGTCTGGTGTTTAAGCTAAGAAAGCACTTATCCTTCAATATTCTGATTTGCACAGTAATTAATGCTCCCCTTTAATTCATTTGAAACACAGCTTTCTTTAACCATATGTACTAGTAAATGAATATGCATTTGTTTGGTCAGCTTGGCTGTCCTTACTTTCCACAGATAAACAGATTGCCATTGCATATGATCTGACATGAACTGAAGTGAAGGAAAACACATTAAGGGAGGGAAGAGATCTGATTAAAATAGATAGATGTCACATTCAATATTCAGAAGTTTATTTCAAAACACATTTTGAATTTTCATCACAGAGTTACAGTAGTTTGCCAAGCTTACTTGACGATACCTGAACTTTGTAGTTGACTAAACCAAAACAAAATGATCTCATGTAATGCCTGATATATGCAAGGACTAACCTCATAGTCATTGCTTCTGTGAATATCTAATTTTAAAGGAGGAATTGAGGTGTAAAAGTAAACTGATATTGTACACAAAAGACTAAAGATCAGAGCCCAACACAATATTCTATGAAAACTCTAATCAAGAACATAACAACTATTAATTTGTTATTAAACTGTAGTTTTATCAGAAATGCAAAAAGTACAGTGTCACAAGTTTACTTAATAAAGAAATGTGAAAGAAAAATTCTGTTAAAGATCCAAGTTATTATTTACTGAGATGTATTCGCTACCAAAAAATGAAATAGGTATTGGCAACCAGACACAAATCAAAAATCAGCAATTGACATGAGGTTTGATAAAGAATGCAACCTTTAGTATTCTTGCTATTATTTCTGTCATGCCGCAACATAGGAAAGAAAATTTAAAGACATCTGTTAAATTGTCAATATTAATTAACATGATTAATCGCAAAAGTGGATTTTCCAGATTTGTTTGCCAGGCGAGAATTAGTAGCAGCAGACTGATGTTAAGCATCCACTAGAAAGATGAAACATATCTTATAAGTATTGAGTTTAAAAATCTTGTTTTGGATCAAGCATTTCTTGAAAAGAAAAGAAATGAGTAAGCTGTGATATCTGATAGATCACAAAAAAACTCCACCAAAAGCAAACCGACACCCAAACCAACCTTAATTTCAGTTGTTGATTAACAGCATTTGTACCATTCAATTACAAGCAAGTTTGCTCTGCCAAGGAAATAAGAAACAAAAGAATGTTCATAATCATGCTGCATGCTTTACCTTTTGTTCAGGTAATTACCTCCAAGCACACATGTTGATGCCATACTAGATCTTGCTAATTGTACACCTGATATTACACTGAAGTGATCAGTGCTCAGTATCAAATTATTTCCACTGTGATTCAAAAAGTTCCAGTGAAGACATTCAGGAGAATTCAAAATTTAAAAAAATAAAACTGGATGCTTGGTGTCTTAAGACCTGAAAGAGAGTTATGTTTCATTTTCTGTTGATCACTTCCAAGTGTTTCAACAAAAAATCTATCTGAAGATAATCTTATCTCATGATTGATCAAATTTGATCTTTGAACAAACTCTAGGGTTTATGCTGCCCTCCAGTCACTCCAGAAGACAGTAACTCTACAAAAATAATTGCCACTAGTTTTGAAGTATGACACTTTTTCATTTCTTTGAAGGTGCTTTGTCCGTACATAGAGAAAAGTGTATATATAGGAGTTCTTGATATTTTTTCCTCTCTGTAATAGAAAAGATTGTGTAATTTCATTACCCTACCTCTTCCTTGTCTTCCTCTTAGTTAAATAAATGAAGCTTTTATGAATCAACATAGCGCTATCTTATATATCACATAGCTTACATTGTTTGACTATATCCTGCTCCCTATTAAAAAAAATCCAATTCTCAACATGTCTGCTACAAATAATTTCATTAATTTCATCGTTTTAAATCTGTAAGGTTAATTTCTTTCTTCACATCAATGAAAATGCTTTTTTTTTTGGATTTTATCCTGTACATAATTAGCCTGATATCACTGCCACAAATTACTTAGCATCTGTCAGCACAGAAATTCTTTTTACAAGTTGCTTTCTGGTTTATTTCAGTATGTCTTCTCCCACTTTTTCTCTTTCCTGCCTGGTTTAAAGAAGCTGAAGACATAAATGCCACATTCATTATTTTCTTCCTCTTTGGAGACTATAACTATGTTAAACATTGGTCCTTTTGATGGGAAAGAGTTTTTTACTTTTCCCGCTGATGAAAGCTAGTCATTCCATTCCTTGTTCCTTCTCCATTTTCTTATAAAATAAAATATTTATCTCCCATATGACTGTTTAATTATTGGAATAACTTAGATGAAAAGACAGTCTATCTGAAAATGTAGATTGTACACATTTCTTCTGTTTTACAGATTAAGTTAAGACATTCTAAAACAATAAATAACTCTTTCATTAGGCTATTTGGGAGGATCAGCTCCAATAATATATTTTTTTAAAATATTGTTAAAGGAAATTAAATAAGCAATAAGTCATCACCATTCTGCATTTTAACCCATCATGATAATATTTTCGATATTTCAAAAATAACAAAAACAAACAATCAAAACAAAACTTTCAAACTTTCCACTCTTTGGATGTAGTAGCTAGTTTCTTTTATTCTGTGTATTATTGGGGGGTAAACAGAGACTGGGCTGTGTGAAAAACAAACAGTGCATCTGTCATTGGTATCATGCTAAATAAAATGCCAACTTTCATCTAAGTAACAGAAAGCTTTACACTGTACTAGAAACTGTAGCTTAATCATTCATTATCTTACCTTTTATTATTTTAATATTATTATTTTATTTCAAAATTAATTGAAAATGGAAATGCCATATAGTCATCTCAAAGTTTCAGGAATAATACTGTATTCATAATTGATAATACTGTGCACTGGTTTGCAGAAGTTTGCTCTCCAACACACACAAATATCTTCTTTAGAAATCACGTTGCAGGTCCTCCATCTGCTCAGCACAGCACCAGTCAGTAATACATTCGTTATTGCTATATTTAAGTGATAAAACACTAATGAAGAACAGAGATATTACTGAAAGAGCAGTAAAATAATTTCCAATTTTTAATTTGTACTAGTCATAATTGTATGTTATAGATAATCCACTCTTGGGGAACAAAAAATACTTGCACACTTGTACTTCTGAATTAAGAGATATTTAAATGTTATAATAATTTCATAGTATAAATTTTCCAGAGTGATAGCTAAGGATGCATCAAGGGACAAGAAAAGTTTATGAAAATCGAGTAATAAATGTGCGGTTTTCTTAAGCTGAGAAGAAGCTTAAATTTGAATCAATGGAAAAACAGACTTTGTGCAGAAGGGAGTACCATAGACACAAAAATTCATATTACCGATATGATCTGCTAACTTTCACAACACGGTGGATATTAAAAAGACTGAAGAGTGAAAGAAACAAGTACACAGACAGACGGGAGTCATTTGACTTAATGTACTATTGGAAAGATTTCAGCAGCTATGAAAAGGAATGAGGGGCAGGGAGGGGAGGGGAGGG
>VZRR01013116.1:427628-516177 GCA_013398015.1 Oreocharis arfaki | reverse complement strand
GAGGGGAGGGGAGGAGAGGGGAGGAGAGGGGAGGAGAGGGGAGGAGAGGGGAGGGGAGTACTAAACACTGAACTTTTGGAAAACACGTCTTCTAGGAAAGAGATGACATTGCAGAAACAGAGGGATCAGCTCTGCCTTGATTTACTTAAGAGTGTAATGTTGTTACTTAATGTCTTATGTTGATGTAAATAACTTCATATAGTGATATAAATATTGTTAATCAGCTGGAGCATGAACTTTCAGAAAGATATTGACGTTTATGAAGGAAGGACAAATAGGACTTGGCTTATCCTGAGTACATGTCAAAATTAAATTTCTCTTCTTGATAAATATAGAAAAGGGACGGTCAAAATCAGTGGTTGCTGATTTCAGGACACTGTGTCATTCAGAGTGTAGCAAGGACTGGATCTATTCTCATGAATGTCAAAAGGATTTTGCAATTAACTTCACAGCATGATAAGGCCCTGGGTCTTTAAAAATAGAGTTGTGGTATAACTCACAAAGTTCTCAGTAGTTTTGATTTTTTAATTTCTTTTTCTATCACATTTTTTATAAGAAAGACAGAGGCTAACACTTCAGCTATATATATATATATATTTTAAAGCCAGGTATTTTAAAATATTTCATTCTCTACCTTTTTTTCACCACCAATTATTCTGCAATCTGTAGTGTGCTATTTTTCTTACTTTCATTTTTCTGACAGTTTCAGTTATAGTTCTAAAGAAACACAGCAAGACTGAGATTGAAAAATTTCTGTTATTTTATTGGGTAACTGTTTTATTCAAGCAGAAAAATACAAAAGGCAAAAGTGTGTCTTAAATGTCAGCTGGAAATAAAGCGTGTTTGTTCTGCATGTATATCTGCCTTGAGAGAAGCAGAATAAAAGGAGGAAACTTCAGGAAAAATATCACTTTTGATTAAAGAGATTTTATTATATTGAATTTATGTAAATTGGTAATCAAAATGCACATTATTAATACAATATGATACATTATACATATATATAGTCTGCACTTTTGACATTACCTTAATGTCTCCATAGTGACTCTAATAATTTTGTAATATGCAGCACATTAAGACATTTACTCTTTTTTATGTAGCTTAAAAATTACTTTATCAATGACTGAGTGTATGTCAATTAAGTATAAGGATGGATTTCAAAGAAACAACAACTCGTGTTCAGTATTTGCTTAAAATATTTAGCAAAGCCTTCAGTTGTAAAATGCAACCAGATTGGTTAAACAAATTATTGTGCTACTGAAACACAAAAAGGATAACCCAGAAAGAACATCTATTATGAGTCTTTTTTTAACACTGACATTGTTCTGAAACGATCATGAACTATATTGCCTCAAGACATCACTGCCCCAAATATAGGGAAGTCAGACCAAGCAAGTTTTAGCCATGGTACACTTAAGCATGTGGGTCATTATTTTATAAAGACTAGCTAACTTGATTGTAAGAATATATATTCCACTGCAACTGATAACACTGAAGAGAATTAACTGATTTATCTGAAAAACAGCTGAATAGTTAAATGGAAAATGAAACCGGAAAAACAACAAAAAACAACAAACCCAGGCCCCAAAATCCCCAAGCCTCTTTACAAACCTTACCACATCCTCTAAAAACCAGCATATATTACCCATTATTTAATAGTTGTCAAACCTATCTGCTGTTGAAACAGAGAAGGTTAAAGAGTGACAACGAATCAAATTATCTTTCAGATCCATATCTACTATTTCCAGCAGTCAATTTAAAAATTTAAGCTACAGAATTACAGTGGTGCAGAGCAGATTGATATGTAAGACAAAATGTCTGAGTCCTTTTCTCTCTGTAGGGCAAAGTCAAACCAGTTGTTTTTTGGTTTTTTTTCCTTAGGGCTAAACCCTCAAAAGTATTGTTCAGAAGGTAGGAAGTTCTGTTGCTCTTCCTTTTCTAGGTGTTTGTGTGCGTATGGTTTGGGGAATGCGGGTGTATTTTCTCCCAAGAAAGTGACTATGGGTACTCATCTTTAAGCAATATTCAGTGTACTCAGAGGGTACCCAGCCTAGCTGGCTCCTTAGTTTGCAAGGTTACCTAGTAAGTTATAGATGAGTCCTTCATTAAAAATTTCAGTGTATTGTTGGAAAACTCCCCTGAAAGTCCACGTTCAGGCTTACCTGAGATGCTAAAGCAGGTGCATTTATCCTACTCTGTGATTCTAAGAGGAGTTCTATGAGCAGGAAGCTATCATCTAACATGAATGAAAATAGTGACAACTAACTTTGTGCTTACATCTAGAATACATGTAAAATTTACCTTTTCTATTTGTATTAACCTATTTAAAAGAATCCTCCTTAGGTGTCTTCTCTAAAACTTGGTACTATGACCAGGTCAAAGCATTTCCCAAAAATCTGATCCAAATCTTATTGAAGTCGATAGAACTTTGACTTTACTGAGCTAGGAACAGGTTTAATATATTCTACTGCTAGTCTGGCCCAGATTCTGCAATGATTACTGAAGTCAGTAATGATTCCTGACCTTCTGTTCAGTCTAACCACATATTTTTGGTTCAAATCAGAGGTTCACCATCACATTAGAAAAATAACAAATGAGACATTCCATCTGTCCAATAAAATAATTTTGAATCTATGCCAGAATAAGCATGATATGTAGAAAAAATTTACAAATTCAGGCAGAAAAAGGCAAGAAGAAAGACTAGCTGAAATGTAGTCTTTGTTATCATTAGTTGGAAATAATTCTCTGACAAGTAGTCAGGTTAGTAAAATGTGAATTTTAGTACCATTATCTGTAACAAGAGTAAAAACCATGTTCTTGCAAATTGTTAAATAAGCACAGGAGCCTCAATATTTAATAATAAATATTAAATTTAACTCAATTTAATAAGCTCGTTATTTGAAAGCATTAAACTACAGGAAAAATTCTTTCTTTACATATATTTTGTATTTCTTGAGCTATAAATAAGTCAGCCATCCTTTGAAGTGCACTGTTCATAATGTGTTTCAAGCCAGATAAATCCTGAGAAAAAGTGGTTCTCAATTTCATATTGATGATACTGGTTTTTGCTACCTCATTGTTTCTTTTTCTGAAAAGTTTTAATATAGACAAAGCTGTTTCAAGGCAACTTAGACAGAAAAAGTGGATAAAGTGGTTTGTATATATTTTTTTTAAAAAAATACTGGATATTTCACAAGGTTAGAAGTACAATGAAAAGCTTTCTTAATAAGAAAAAGATATTTCAGCCAGACTGCAGACTTACCCTGTATCTTTTGACATAAAACATTGGATTTATGCTACAAGGTTTAAGCTGCTTAAAAGTTAGACACAATGTGAGTTTGTCAAATAGTCTTTTTATAGCTAATAGACTGCCATCTTCTGAAACAGTGTCTTTGAATGGGATATAAAGAACATAGCTATCCAGCTTAGTTAACTTTAATATAGCTAAATGCACAGAAGCTATCAAATTAACCAAAACTGACTCCTTTTTTTAAAAAAAGCTTTAAAAAAATAGTTTGTAGAACACCAGTGTTCTACCCAATACTCACAAGAAAGTGGCTTTGTCTGCACTGCACTACACCAGCTCCATTAACTTCCATAGCCTTACAGGTAGATTGCTTACCATGCTGTGGTACAGACCGGGATTGACCCTCTGTCAGCTGCAAGCAGGTTAGAAAATCAGTGACTCACAGCACTTTTCGATGTTACCTACATGCAGCACAGGGGCTGCCTAAGAATGATCTGAAGTACTCTGCACCTTCATCTTAGAAGCTGGCCCTCAGGCTTAGGACTCACACCGTGCCTCAGACCCATGCTTATTTTCTTCTAACACTCAGTGGTGAAGGCATAATGAACTTTTAAAAGCCCTCTCCACTTAGTGGTCCAGCTCTGACATTAGAAGTATATGGTGCCTCAAGCAAGATGTCAATGGGCAAGAGGAATGATACATTTAACTGTCACTTCAAAGGAATTATGATTTTGATTTTAGCTCTTGCCTCTCCCATCATCCCAGTTTTTACACACTGATAATTTCAATGAAACTAGTGCCAGATTCAGCTGAAACTGTGGTGAGACCTCGAAGCAGGGTACCCAGAGAAGTTTCAGATGCCCTGTTCCTGGAAGTGTTCAAAGTAAGCTTGGACAGCGGCTTTGAACAACTTGGTCTTGTAAAAGATATCCCTGCCCACTGCAGGAGGATTGGGACTAGATGATCTTTGAAGGTCTGTTCTAACTCAGACCATTCTACGATACAATGATTCTGTTCCCATTCTCACTAGAGAGCGAGGCAGAGGTAATAGAAAATTTGCTTCAGAGAGATTTAGAGATGTAGTGTTTGAAAGACTGAAAAATTGAAAGTTTATCCTTCCCACATGATCCCTTCTGTGGGCTTCCACCAGAAGTAGCAAGATATTAGAGCCACCTCTTCAGAGGAACAGGAACATAGTCTCCCTCTGAACGAGAGGAAAGCAAGCATCACCATGTGGAAGTACATACCACCAGAAAAAAAATCACAGAAACTCATTAAGTGATTGGGTAGGTCATCCAATTAAATAAGGGGAATCTGCTCTGTATGCAAAAGGCAAAGGAGAATGTAGACCAGAGAAAGTGTGTGGGAGGATGTCAGGAATTTATACAGATCTGCTGCCTCTGAGTGTGACAAAGTCTCAAGTGGCCTTTTCCCAGTAATGATGGTCACAGCTTCCTCAGAGTCTCAGACCTGCTGAACAGCTTCTGTGTATGACTGATTTCAAGAGGGAAATGTCTACATGATAGACGGCCAGGACACATGATAACAGCTGTCCCATCATAATCTTTAAATAGCAGTGTATAAATAATTAAATTAACTAGAAGCTCACATTAGGCTCTGCCTACTCTGAAGTTTAGGTACAAGAATGGATCACTTTCATTAAATACACACTCACGTATTTTCTTAGGAAAGGTAACTTTGCTACTAGGATCCTATTGTTTGACTACATGCTCTACAACTCAAAGGAAACCTAGAGAAGTTGACTGCTTATTATTTTTAACACTGACAGTCATTTTAATAACTTTCCAAATAAAATAAAAATTGTACTCTAGATTTCTTGCACACCATCCATTCATAAAATGAATGACATTAGCTTTTTCACCACAGGCTAGCATGTGCCTTTTGTCACAATGAATTTATCATTCTGTGACTGAAACCTTATTAAAAGTATTCACACTCTATATTTCCAGAAACATGAATTTGATTCAATATCAACCTGACATGAATATAACCCATATTAATTGATTAATATGTAGGATATGCACACTTTTTTTTTTTTCGTGAAGTAGCAAAAGTCCAGAAAAATAGCAAAGGTCCCTCATGGTATGCATTGTGTTTCTTTAAGTTAATCATAAAGGAATTTTTACATATATTAATTATATGTCTTATGAAGATTAGATGTAGTGGCTTGATACGGTATAACATGGAGTCAACCAGTATGTTTGTGATAACCTTATTACTTAAGGTTTTATTCCAAAGATATGAATATAGAAATTGGGACAGGGGAGTCTAGAGGAGGTTGTCGAGTTAAAAAGACACAATTGTTCCCAAATCCCTTTTGTGAAGCATCGTCATTCAGTTTTCTCTCACCTCCCCTTTTCTAATTCCTACTCAGAACTCCACGCATATTTTTGTCCAAAGACCAGACACAGCTGTCACTTCTAATTAAATTTCAATAACTCAAGTTGAGTATTTGTGAATTTGATTTAATTGTGTTAGCAGTGTTTTCAATAAATACAGAGAAAAGCCTTCTACTTTTATGTAACAGCAAAATATGTCTACCAAAAATATCTTGGTGGAAAAAAGAAAGGATTTTTTTTCTCTGGGATTATACTGTCAAAATGAAACACAGAATAAGTTTCTATTTATGTTGTGTGGCCACACTGAGAAGCAGCTTTTTTTCTTAGAATTCAGCCCTGCATTCCCTAACACACTAGGTAATAATCAATAAAAGGGATAAAAGGGACCTGCCAGTTTTCCAGAACAGAAATATATGGAATATGCAATTCTCCGAAGCTGTGTTGAACTATTCTTTTAATATGTTCCTAGACACATGAGGTCTGGTTTCCAGGGTATTACTTTGGTCACTGAAGATCAAATAGAACATTGTGTAGTCCGTATCATATTGCTTTGTATCTGATTTCTGAGGATGAAAGGTAAGATACAAGGAAAACGAAATATTATTTCTACATTGTTTTACATCTTATCTGATAACACATTCTAGATTTCACATCGTAGTAGTCATATTACTGCAAGGTAACTTAACAGTCTGAATTATGCAAGCAAGAAGTATTTAACTGTTCCAACTCCATGCAATTACGCAGCTGGAAAGTTTGAAAGGAAAATTAAAACAAATATTATATACAATAGTCTGACACTGTTACCATAGATGGGACAGTAACAAAATTTTAGTGAATTACGGTATTTTGAAAAAAACCCCAAGGCTAATACTAGAATTCCCACTGATTAAATAAAGGCATCACAGTGATAGTCTGGTAGCATCATCTCAACCTCAACAACTTTCCTAATTTTTTTTTTTTTTTGGTGGGTTTTAAAGATTGTTTGAGACAAGGAGACAACTTATGTTTGGTCTTGTTTATTTTTTTCCCTGACTGGAAGGAGGACATCTCCTGGGGCCCCAGAACACTCCTTCTTATCCCTTCCTCTCTGCTGTAGACAACTTCAGTCTGCTCCGGAAAATTTCATCCCTATGAGTGAGGAGCAGAAAATTGTTGACATTCAGAAAACCGTTACAGAACTAAGAAAAGTCTTTATCAAACTGCTTGATGCTTATCTGATTGAATAAATTAACATATTTAAATTTCAAAGACTAGGAATGGCTTACAAATAGTCTCCAAATACCTCTGTCACATCACATACAGATATGTACGGCTACATTGCACCTAGTCATGAAAACCTGACTATGTTATGGTCTTCCAAAACATGATTCATCTGCTTATGAGTAGTTATCTGCTCATAGGTAGATTAATCTCAGTATAAAAATTCCTGATTTTTCTCTGCTGTTTATTAAAGGAATATAAGATGACTAGTTATAAAGGAAGACATTTTAAGCTGAGGTGAGGTTAATTTCTTCTTAAAAGTCTCAGTTCAATTACCCAGACATAGCTGTCAAACACCTTTTTAAACGTCATAGTATCTCCTACTTGACCCCCAGCTGGTGTTCCAGAGCAATGCAAATCTTCCATGAATCTTGTTTCATAGCTGATAAGCCTATGTGAATATCTTAAATACCCTGAGGTATCATAAATGGCACTACATGCCCTATGTTTGGACAGCTGAACCTGGCCTAAAATGGTGAGTGCTAAATTGTTTTGATCCATTAAACAAGTTTCAGTGAGCATTAGCAACGTGCATTTTGTTTGGAAGACGAAGACAGCTCACCTAGATATAGCAAACCACAAACAGCCTCATAACAGCCGGCTTAGAGAGCTGTCAATCATAACAGAAAAGTAAAACCAGCATTATACATTATTTGCATTTATTCTAACTCATTGATTGCATAGATGAGATGCAAAGATTACCTGAAACAAGTAGATGCAAGTGCAAAGTGATGGTCAACTGCTCCTAGTGGATATGGTAAAACCTCTGACTAAATCAAAGAAATATGCAATCCGTTTTTCCTCAGAGTCCTGAGAGATCGATGGAAATCCAAGTAACAATTCAAGCAACTCAGACGTCCTTATAGAAACACATCAGCTATGTGTAATAAATATCTTTGTGTGTGTGTATGTGTGTACATTTCTTTATTTGTATATGAAATAATAGAGTAATCTAGGGTGAAAAACATCCAGTTAAATCAGGTTGCTTGGGAACTTGGCCAGCTAATTCAGAAAAGCCCCAGGAATGACTATTCCACAAGCTCTCTGAGCAATCTGTTCCACTATATCACCATGCTCTCAGTAAAAGCATTAAAAAAGAATTTTAAAGAATTAAAAATAATAATAACAATAACAATAACGGGTTTTTTTTAAAAAAAAGAGGAAGAAAAAATCCTCAACTCCGGAATTTCTGTGTTCAGCCTTTTTATCTACTCCTGCTCCAGTGGTTCACCTTTGAGAACAATTTGGCTAAGTCTTCACAATTCCTCTAGTCTTCTCCAAAAAAAGTAGTTCTAGACAGTTACAAGATCTCCCCTCAATCTTCTGCTTCTAGAACTTTAAAAAGGTGAGTTCTCTCAGTATAGTAAATACTGAATTATTTAAAATTTCCTGTGGTTGCTATTTCAGTAAGTTCAAGAACTGCCTGATAATTATAGAGTGTTGCTCTGCATGTAGTTTGAGGCGTTCTGATGAGCCTGGGACAGTACAGAGATTCCTGTGCTCACCACCTTTGGTTGGAAAGCTCAGCAACTGGGTAAAAAAGTGGAAATATGCATTCAGTCTGTTAAGCTGATTGGTATGCCTTAGTTGGTGTACAGCATAAATTCCAAGTGCGGAAAAAAACTGATAAAACTGGTAATAGATTAGTCTTCATCTAGATAACAGCATAGCAAAGAGTTTATTTCTCTTAACTTTAGCAATGTACAGTTAAAGCCTCTAAATATGAAGTAGTCACTCTCATTTACCTATATAGTAAGTGGTAAAAACAACCTACATTAACAGGCAAATTCATCTAAATGTGAAAAAATTATTGAAGAACAAAGTAATTTACTCTGGAAGTTTTGTCTTGGTTTGTTTAGTAGGACTATAAATAACTTACTGAATACAATGACGCTCCTAGAATTGGATATTTAGGATAAACCAGGTAGATCTGGATACATTAAACTTAAACAAGAAATCAAATAGACAAAGAAAGAAAACACTGTTATTTCTCAGCTTTCTTTCTTTGTGACATTGATGGAGATTTTGATTTATAACTGGAACAATTTATCAAGTCCATAGTGGAATTCTGCAGGACTGAACAATTTCTTTTTATACAGACACTTTCAAAAATAATTATATCTTCTGATATTGATATATATCAGAAAAAAAATAATATATTGGTATTTACTTCTCTTGTGTTATCCTCATGATTTATTAAACCATCTAAACATGCACAGAGATTGATATTCTGAAAACCTGTTTACTATTTGTGTACATATAAATAGATATTTCTCTGTCCACCTACATGCAGGGGTTATAATTATATTTTCTTTTTTATTATTTTGACCTTGAATGAATGTCAAAGCTATGATGTATATCTGTGTTACACCCACTCTCTTCAAAAACTTTCTAGTTTAATCACCATTACAGCTATACTGGGTGTACGGACTGAGTAAGGATCTTATAAGCTATTTCTAAAGTTTCAGGATTTTTTTAAGTGGAAAAAAAATTGGATCATGATACTCGTTTTTTTCAGTTTCACTTCTGATAGATTTTTTTTTTTTTTAATTGCTGCCTGAAGGTCAACAGACATAAAACTGACTAACGTCTTTTTCCAGTCATAATAAGGCATTTTATCTGAGGACAAATGATGCCTAAATTTAGTTTCCTAAACCCAAAAAGCGTGTTTGATCTAAAGTATGTTGAAATAGTTGGAAATCTTTTGAAATGACTGGAAATCTTACCATTGGTAACGATAGCTTTCGGATCAGGGATTGAGAAGCCTGAGCAGCTTCACTTTCAAAAGTTCTTTGTGTCTGCATGTTCTAAGTGATGTCAGCAGATTAAATGAAAAATAAATGAACGATCATGTCTGCACATAAAAAATAAAAAAAAAAAATTAGGCAAAGTTCATCAGAGAGGGAGTTCAATTCTGATAGATTTGCACCTTATTGGGGCACCTTATTGTTTTTTTGGTTTTTTGTCATTTGAAGTTATTTGCACACATTTGTTTTCCATTTCCCTGAGCATTATATGAGCTACTGAAAATCATGGTATGGAAGCACAAGTTAAAGAAGAAGAGATCTGTTAGCATAGATATAAGTTCTGTTGAAATAGAGAAAGTCTTAATTAGAATAATTTGAGCCACTGCTTTTCATTTTATTATGCTTTCTCTGCCTCAATAATAAAAACGGGTTATAAGTAATAAATTTTGCTCCTTAGTAAACTAAGTAAACTTGTACTAGGTGAAGACAAAGGAAGAGGAAATTGAAAGAAATTAACTATAGTCCAGAAATTATATCTGCATCGAAAAAGAAATATCAGATAAAAATAGCTTCCATTTTATTGAGGTATTCAGGACTCAGTTAAAGCCATGACAGCTTGACTCAGTGTGTCAGAATCACTCACTGAATGCATCTGATGAAGAAGACCAAAATTAAAAGATTTTTAGGATAGTAAGGAAATTAAATATTATGAGATGAAGGATCAGGCAGGATAGACACTATAGCCTGGTATTGGGAAGCATTATTTAACGACAAATACAACCACAAAAACTAGGAGAATGTTTGCTGAATATTTACTACAGACAAAAAGGTGAGACACACTGTCGCTTCAGAATAATGAGGAAGAATGCGGAGGTTTATGAAGCAACCTGAAGTATAGAAACCCATCAGGCAGATTACTTTTTAAATTAGGAAGGAAAAGTCTGGAGAGAGCATGGGGGATATTTAAGTCTACAGTTTAAGCTGTGTAAGCATTATGACACTGTCACAATCTGCTGCTTCCACTCTGCTTTTTGAGGCAGAGATCTAACCTCTGCCTGTGAACTCTTCTTTTAAAGTCTGTTTATATATACTGAAAATAAGTATTATGCATTGTCTGCCAGGGCTTCTGCTAGGTCAGTTGTGATTCTAGGTAAATGATGAGGAACTGGTTGGAGCAACTTGGCAGAGCACTGAGTTATGAGGTACCCAAATAATAATTTTTAGCTGTGATCTGGATACAAATTCTCATGTATCATGTGTTACTGCAAGGTATGCATACAGGCTTTATTTAAGTGGACAATTTTCTTCTAACTCTAGAGGTTATTTGCAGCAGGACATGTCAAGAGTGTGATCTGCTGATTTACCGATTGACACGTGTAACTACAGTACCGGGAGATGCTATCCAAACAATGCTGAATGGATTTTGTGAATGATGGAGACAACGTGCTGATTGGCCTTGTAGCTAAAATTCTGTAAATAAAGTGTAAACAGAAAAAGAAAAGGAAAAAAAGGTGTAAACTAAATGTAGGTAGGTATACGTGAACTACGTATCCCATAACTGAGAATAAGGATGTGGGGATAAACTCTAGCAAACACACAAATTTCTATAGGTATAGGGTACCCTTCACAGTCTACAGTCACCAAATCACCTGTTATTAAATAAAGCCCCTAATCATCCTAGAAGCTTGATAACTAATCAACTCAATTAATTCAGGTAACTATTCAAGGTTAAAATCTTTCCAGTCAAAATTGCATGTTGTGACTTCAGTAAATGTAATGGGAGCCCACACCCCTAATGGTCATTTGAGCCTTTATGTGGGCTTCAGTTGCCTACACATTCCAATATTTCTGAGTATTTAAGACACTTATACAAGTCTGGCACACGTGACCCAGAGGCTGCAAGAGGCCATGCCGTTCTGGAAGAGGCAGATAGATACCTGTCAGCATCTGATAGGGTTTCCTAAGTGAAGATTATTGCTGTACTCTGTACTCTGTACTCTGTGCATGTACACACAGCACTTGCAAACTTTAAGGCAAGTCAGCTAGGCAGCATGATCTGGAAGCTATCAATGGTGATACCACTGTTTTGGGTCCCGATACTAGACCAACAGGAGTCTGACAGTCAACTGCTGGAGGGACCATAGGTCTAAACTTTGTACTGTAGAGACTGGGATCGAGAATTGACTACTGGGAGCACTGTAGATCCAGACCACCTGGTAGATATGCCATTCTGTGGTTTTGCAGGAAACGAGAAGAGATATGGGTACCGTAAGTTGAAGAGTATGTCCAGGTGCCAGTGGCTAGGGAGCCTGGGGATCTGAGGCTATTTACTGGCCAGTTACTGGTGCAATTCATATTTTGCTTGTACATACTTACATAAACTCCACTAGTAGACTTCACTCCTGATCAGCTAGAGACGAGAAACAGGACAGAGCCATCAGTGCTACTCACATTCGTTTGAGTGCTGTTGGTAGCTGTGTAGGTGCTTGTAAGGTGATGTCTTCTGCCTGTGTGTGGCCAGATGTGTATGTCTACTGTGCCTACGCGTTATGGACACAGCTACCAGGAACGCACGCTCTGCCCTGTTTCTGGTGACACCTGGAAAAACAGAGTCAGGGCAACCTGGCATCTACTGGGCTACAGGCTAGGCAAACTCCTAAGAGTTTCAAACTAAATTTGTGTGTAATTTTAGACTACAATAGAAACTACGGCTTTTCCCAGAGTTGGTTTTAAGATAACTATCATTTTTCCATATTCTATGTTAGGACACTTACTATTTTGTAAAGTATTAGACTCTGAAATAATAAATGTTTGCATTCTTAAAAAGTTAGATTGAAATGTCTAAACAAAACTAATAATTATTTGCATATACAGGTCTGAAGTTAATCACTCAGCCATTAAAAATGTTTTTATGTATAAAAATGTATCCAAGTATCACTTTATTTTATTCATAGTTTCAGATTCCCGGTTTCTCCCATTTTCTGGAGAGAGGCAACAGTTATATATATGTAACTATATATAGTGGTTTAAATCCACTGTATAGAGGACTTTCTTGCCTACTTTAAAAATATGACCAGAAAAATCAAACATTGCTGATGGTGAGATGAAAGATGCTTTAATTAAATTACAATCATAGAATCCTGGAATATTTCAAGTTGGAAGGGAACCATAAATATTGAATCCAACTCCCTGCTCCTTGCAGGACTACAGAAAACTAAATTTGATGACTAAGAGCATTTTCCAGATGCTCTTTTAACTCAAAGGGGTTTGGGATTATGTCTGTGCATTTTAATATTTGTTTTTCTTTACTGCCAAAATGGATATCCAACACACCAATCAGTGATTTCATCAATTATCTATGATTTAGCAATCTGCTGTAATGTTTCATGTTTCCTTGTAAATTCACTCATTTTATGTGTGAAACCTCTTCAGCTCACTCACTAATGTGTCAGAGTCATAAAGTAATATCTCTTTCTTTTCTGGAAAAAAAAATCCAATTACCCTGATNCACTCATTTTATGTGTGAAACCTCTTCAGCTCACTCACTAACATGTCAGAGTCATAAAGTAGTATCTCTTTCTTCTCTGGAGAAAAAAATCCGAATATTACCGTGACATATAGAAAAAGATACTTCATTATCTGTGAAATATCTATGAACCGTGCCTTATTCTGACATTATCATAAGGAATCCTGAAATATGCTGAGATGAAAGGGACCCATCAGGATCATTGAGTCAAAATCCTGGCCCTTTGCAGGACAGCCAAGAATCACACCATAAGTTATCAAATATATAAAATCACTATTTTTAAAATTTATTTTCGCTATGATTTAACAAATAACTCTTCAGTTACTGACTACTCCATTTATCTCATGCCTTACTCTTCACCTCTTTCTTCACTAGGATCTGCTATTAGTCTTATCACTGTCTGATCCTGCCTGCCATATTCCAATCCCATGGAATCCACGGTTTCTATAAATTGAACCCTATTAAATATTACTCACTTCAATCTGATCAATGTGGAATTAGAGTGACCATCCTCAGAGTCTATAAAAAATTACATGGAGTTACATCATATTTAAATATCATACTGGAATTTGTATTTCTGTGTAAGTTTTCCTTCATTTCACCATATGTGTTGTACATATTCTTTTATTAAGTATGCAATTGTTAAATATATTATTTTCATTGAAGTGATATTAACAATGACACAGAATTTAATCTTGCCAGAATATTCACCTCAGTCTCTACTATAGTATGACACAGAATACAATTTCTGGAAAAACAGAATATTTAGTAAAAATGGGGTCATATCATATGACTTCAGATATCAACTATCATAAAACCAGTCAAATATTTGTGTGTGGATAGATCTATATCTATAGAGGTTTGAAGGAACCTCTGGAGATTGTCTGATGCAAAATCCTACTCAAATAGGGCCACCTAGAGCCAGTTGCCCAGGACTGTTCCTAGATGGCTTCTGAATACATCCAAGGAGGGAGACTATACGTCATCCATGGGCAGCTTGTGCCAGTGCTCAGTCAGCCTTGCAGTAAAGAAAGGTGGACAGGCTAGATTGATATGCTGAGCCCAATGGTATGAGATTCAAGAAAGAAAAGTGCCGGGTCCTGCTACCCTGGTGAGGCCACACCTCAAATCTTGTTTTGGGTTTTGAGCCCCCTGACAACAAGAAAGTCATTGAGGTGCTGAAGCGTGTCCACAGAAGGACAACAGAGCTGGGGAAGGGTCTAGCGCACAGGTCTTATGAAGGGCGGCTGAGGGAGCTGTGGTTGTTTAGTCTGGAGTAAAGAAGGCTTAAGAATTTTTTCTTCCTCAAAAGACAAGATTGGAATAAGCTGCCCAGGGAAGCAGTCAAGTCAGCATCTCTGCAGGGATTAAAATATGTGTGGTTAAATAGTGATTACTGGCAAGGTTTAGCTATGGATTTGGCAGTGATAGGTTTGTGGTCAGACCCAACGATCTTAAAGTATTTTTGCAACCTAAATGATTCCATGATTCTATAATTAATACTAACCTCCATAGAAAAGGAGAAGGGCCTCCTGGTAGGAAAACACAGATCTTTTCTATTACTGACTTGTCGAAAAACTACTAATATATTAAGTCTTCTGATTGTCACACAAATCTTTGCTAGGAGAGTGACACAAGACATAATCCAGCCTATACTCTTATGCTCTATGCTCTTATGCTCTATACTTTTATGCTTCCTTATTGTGCAAATCTCTTTTTTGGCTCTAATATTTTATTCTCCTCCGGAATTAAGGCCATTTTTTGAAATGTTATTAAGTAGATCTTGTCAAAAATTTTTGTCAGGGACATTCTTGTAACAGAAAACTATTTTTAAACTATCCAGAAAGACTGTGTATGTCTTATTTTTGGGAAAAAAAAAAAAAAAAAAAAAAGAAAACCATTAATTTTATATGTTTACCTAAGACACTATGCAGTTACTTAATATGTGATTACCAAAAAGTGAAAGAACAATATGAAATTTGAACGTTTGATAGCCACTGCTTCCTTATATTTGCCACCAGAATCAATAGTCTTTCTAATGAGAGAAATATAGCAAAAGTAAGCATATCAATTAAGTCAGTCAAGAAAACTTTATTTTAAAAAATATAATAGTCTAGCATACAACAGATTTATTTTTATAGAAAACCTGTAAATCTCATATTAATCTACAGCGACGAGCAATTTTGACATGAATATTAGGACTTAAATAAGCGCAATTATAAAGCATTTTTTGCAATGAAGAAAAAGAGCAATTTAAGAGAACATTGCCATACAGTCCATGTTTTCTGTTTGAGAACTGAATATATTTTACGCCATTTGGAGAAGAACAGGAAACCATGAACAAGTGACAATATTTCATTCCGGTGACAACTTTTCCTAATTCCCTGATGGAAATAGGTTCATAATATGTTGTTTTATTCTTTTAATGAGAATTTTAATATTTAATTTTTAGCTTAAATCCCTGAGTCATGGCAGGGAGAGAGGGTGTTTGTTTGTTGATTGGGTAGCTTTTACTTTTTCATGCCAAAATGATTTATTTGTTTGCTTCCTTGTTTGTGTAATTAAACTGGAATTAATTACTGTTAGAAAACTAAAGAGCAACTGCAGCAAAAGAGGATACCAAAGTAGGTGGTAGTTTAAGGGGTAATCAATGTCTTCAAAATGCATGGCAATTTCCCATTCAGGCTGCGATATTATCACAGCATCACAGTTCCCCTAGAACTAGCAGTAAGTTAGATGCTGGGTTAGAAACTAGCAAAAATATTGTGGGTGGATCAGGCTTTGGGGATATATTAATATTCTTGTTGTTTCTTTTACTTACAGAAATCTGAAATAAATAAAACTTGAATGTGAGAGCCAATTCACCTTATGCAACTAGGTTGTACTACAGCTTAGGTGGCTGCTGGGATAACTTACGCTGTTTTTTTCTCATTTTCTGTATTGTCTGGAGAGAAATAGGCACCTCAGGGGGCCCTTCATTCTACCTAAATTAGACGCCTACCTTAAAATAGGGTAAATTGTTCACTGGTGGCGTATTGACTGCAGAAAGAATTGTGGTTGATTAGCTGTGTGCAGACAACTAAGATTTAACTTAGTTCTATTTTAAAACTCTAATGCTTCTTGCAGATTTCTGGAAGGGATGTCAATGATGACACTTCAGCACTGTACTTTTCAACAGCTAAAAACAGGTGTGTTAAATTTAAGCGTGTTTTTGATCCATTTTACTAAAGCTCAAATTCAAGCTTAAGCTAGGTGATGAAGTATGTCAGATCTTTCTCTGAAATCACTATTTTCCTTTATATTTAAAAAATTCCTGATTCTGTTTGACTTAACAATACATCAAACAGCTTCCCTCTTTTTTTAGAGCCTTCACTTTGAAAATTCAAAAATTAATTTGAGGAGATAGTCAAGGGATGTAAAAAGCAGCCACCTACTCCGTCTGCTCCATCCTGGGACCGCTTTCGTCCTGCTGCTGGAACCCAGCCTGTGCACACACACACAGACAGAGGCACGTACACATCAGCATGCAGACATACACACACACACACATTCAATGTGTCACACAGACAGCCTCAGACAAGGCTCTGGCCCCAGCAGCCCCCACATTTGGACTCACACCAGACACAGGCACAGATGGACACGTCCCCTCCTCCTTTTTGGCTGGCAAAGGCAGAAGGTCACTCATGCAGCATACTCATAAATAGCTGAACTGTCAAAATATCTGTCTCACCTGCTCTCCATCAGATTGTTTCACATGTCTTAATATTGATAATACTCCATTCAACCACAGAGCAGCAAGAATAGCCTAAAGATTGGAGTGTACACAAAAAATACATGAAATTAATGACTCGGCCACCAAAATATGTAAACTTTTTCTCAGAAAAAAAAAGAAAAAAGAAAGATTTTATGTTTTCTTATACAAACTTTAATGATCTATTTGTGTTCCGTTCAAAAGATAATCCTATTAATTTTAAGGCAAGTTCTTTGGCATAAACTTTGGTGAAGACAAACTTCTGAAATAAAATGTTCATCATTTTCAAAAACATCTATCAGAATGCAAGTAAAAAAAAAAGGGCTAAAATTGGTATTTAATTTTAAAGAATTTAATAAATTAACAGGCTTCAGAAAAAAAAGCAAAACAAAAAATCCAAAACCAAAACAAAAATGAAAAAAAACCCAAACTCCAAAAAACCTCCTCAAAACCCAGGATTCATTACTGAAAAAATGGAAAACAAATAATGCAAAAGACTGCAGGCAAAGTGTTTTGTTATTGCTGAAATATCTCAAATTAGGTAGTGTTTCAAATTAGGTAATGTCTTGAAGTGAGGGGTTTTGCAGACTAAAGCAAACTGTCAGGATTCCCACACAGTGATATATACCTTGTAATCACAGGCCTCTCTGGTAGCATGAGAATACATTCAGCATAATGAGAAATAGTCAGCTCTTCTAAGATTAAAGTAAAAGTGAGAGATAAGAGTGCATTTGAAAATTGTAACTCAGCCTTACTGACGTATACAGCATGGTTCTTTCAGATCTGAAGATTCAATAAAATTTACTGATTTATATATATTGAAAGCAGTTGTGTGTATAGAAGCCTTTATATGTCATTTTAAATGAAGGCTTAGAAGGGAAAAGCTGAGGAAATAGAGATGCTACACTGCATTTGCTTTTTTTTAGTGATAGTATAAGTTTTCAGGTAAAAATGACCCAGAAGTCAGCAATAAAAATCTTCTGTTGTGTTTTGTCATCTTTCAAGATATAAAGACACACATTATTAAAAAAGTCTCATACAAGGAATTAGAAGAAAAGCAAAAAAAACCCTTTAAACTGCACCAATGTGTATAGATAAGTATACAGATTGTAGTTTTGAACAGAAGAAAATGGCAGTCTTAGACTCCATGTTGATTTTCCCAGGCTTTGGGTGCAGCATGTATCATCTCTGCTATATGCTGTAAGATATCTTCCTGCACTTATTAAATCAAATATCACTGTCTGAACTATTGGCACACTTATTCCCTAGACTTCTGTTGTTCCTTTTGATTTTTTTTTTTTTTTTTTTTTNTTTTTTTTTTTTTTTTGATTGATAACAGACATTCCCCTTCTATTTCAAATTTGAGGTTACTGTTACATTTTGTTTGAACTTTCCACAGTTAGGTCAGCCAAGGAGCAATAAAATTGAAAATTATCATTTCTCTAGAATAATTTCAGAAACATGTTCCATGGAGTTTTGTCTTCCCACAAACTCATGCATTTTTATTTTTATGGCTTTTCCAATGCCCAGAAGCATTGTTGAATGATATTTGGAAACAATAACACTAAAATAACCTGTATATATTTACTGTCTCTAAAAGTTTCCTGGAACAGAGAAGTGGAATATACAAGCAAAGATAAGGTGATACTGATGGTCATGTTGGCATCCTCAGTTGTGAAGATGTTTTGTTTGTTTTGTACTACTTTTATTTTGACACTCCTTTTAAAGTTTCTCTTTCCAAGGCCCTTAAGTTTCACCTAATACAATTCTTTTGGTTTTCTTAAACATAAGAAAAACTGTAAGAGGTGGTAGGTAATTTCACCCTCCTCTCCCCATTCCCTTGTCAGAAACAAGGACATCTGTACAGGCTTAGCAACCTTAACCAAGATTTAAATTGTTGCATTAAACTTTGATGTTGAGGAGGATTTAACACACATATGTGGCCAGTTACGATCATTCACCTCATTGTTTCAGGATCCATCAGTGCTCTGCCTTCAAATTCATCCTTTTCTTATAGCTACACTTGTAGAATATCTCCAGTTCGTTATTCTTTTTCTACTGCATGTTTATGTTATAGTCCATTCTCCTTCCACGAGGAGAAGATAACAAAAAATGCTCAGCTGCAAAAGGTCAATCAGAAACATAGCATCTTGTAATTTAGAAATATCTATATATTATTGCCTTCCTCAAATTTGTTACAACTTTCCCAAGGTTGGGAAAGCTTATATTGACGAGTGAATATGATCACAGAATCACACATTGGTTTGGGTTAGAAGAGATCTTAAAGATCCCCTAATTCCAACCGCCCTGCTATGTGAAGGGACACTTTTCACTAGACAAGATTTTTTAAAGCCCAGTTCAACCTAGTCTTGGACACTTCTGAGAGTGATGTATGATGAATGATGGAATTAACCTTGTTTGGGTTTAGAATCATAGAATAATTTAGGTTGGAAAAGATCTTTGAGATCATTTAGTCTAGCTTCAAACCTGACACTATCCAAGTCCACCACTAAGCCATGTCCCTAAGTGCCACATCTACAAGCTAATAAGCCTCTATAGGTTGGACTCAATGATCTTGAAAGTCTTTTCCAACCTTAATGATTCTATGATTCTATAAAGTACTTTTTTTATAAATTACTAAAAATTACTATGATTCTATAAATTACATAATACAGAAGAATTGCTGAAAACTACAACCATGTGTTTCATTTTTTGCCTTTAAAAACACACAGGTTTTGCCATTTCCCTACATACATGTAAGCCGTTGTATACCTTTCTTCATCTTACGTGGGATATCATACTGATCGGTAATCTGAACGATGACATATCAAAATTAATGACAGATTATTCTCAGTATCTCTACATTTACTATAAAATCGACACTATATTCTTGAGTCATTTTGAATATGATTTATTTCACCTATCTTCAAATTCATGAAGTTAGATGTCTGTTTTAATTCTGTTTTCTAATCTTTTTCCATGCTCAGAGGACAATTTGTTTCTATAACGGAAGAGATTAAATCCTGTGAGAAATTTAAAATTTGTGAAAAGAATTTTGGCCACAACTGTAATGGAAGTTTTGGATAATAAAATTTGCCTTGGTTACAAAAAAAAACTTTTTATATTGCTGTAATTGTTTTATGAAATATCTTGCAATTCCACAAAGCCGCTCAGGTTTAATACTTAATTCTGAACAGGAGTTCTTTCACAAGACTCAGAGGAAATAATTTACACGACTTTGGTGCCAATGTTGCAGTTGGATTCCCTGTCTCACACACACATTTTGAATATAATTAAAAAGTAACAGTTTCTGTAACTGCATTAGTTTGAAAGCCCCACGAAATGAAACTGGGGATTGAAATCAGCCGTATTCTTGCTAAATTCTAGGGATCACAGAGGACTGTCTGTCCTCAAATCCCTTAACAATGTTTATTTCCTACACCTTAATTAATATAGAGTAGGAAAAAATATTTAGATAGACAGAAAAGTGGTGCTGAGGACAATTAAATTGTGCTGGTAGAAAGAAATACTGAATATATAAAAATCAGCTAGAAATACATTGTATTTCTCTTATTACTTAGCAATACAATAGAGGGAGACCCTACAGTGCACAAAACTCTCAGGTATTTGCATTAATATTTTCAAGAAGATTTGAAAGGCTTGGGCATGACTAATTTTATGTAGTCCTCAGCCCTCCAAAATACTCAGTGTGTCAAAAAAATAAAAATAGTGGTCTACAATTTTGTTTTAATTTCCTGACTCTTTGAAGGAGTTTAAGGCTATTACCACAATAATGACATTATGATCTGATTAGTGAGAGAGGCCTCTGTCTGTATTAAGGTGAAAACGAGACCATATGCTGACATCAATAACGTGGATTTTATTTATCACCACTCACGGATCCGGTTGGTTCTGATGGTCCTTCTTCACCCTAGGCTTGGTGGTAGATGTTCTGGAGTCATTCTTCTGGGAGTGCCATCCTTATACAGCCCAAGTTCTGGGTATCCTCAGAGTGGTCAGAGATGCCATTCCCAAAACTTGGGGTGGTATGTGTATGAGCAGTTCCTTCCTTTCCCGCAGTTTGCCACAGTGGGAATTTTTGTCTGGATGCATTAACCAGGATGTGCTAACCAGATCTCATCTTCTCCAGGCCTGGAGTCAGTCCATTCCTGTTGCAAAGTCCTCCCTTCTGTGCTTGTCTCAATTTCCTGTTGTAGTGGCTTATCTCATGGCAAGATCCTTCCATGGACGTGACAGCGTTTGAGGCAGGCAACTGTTCTCACTTCCTTACAAATGATAAAGCCAGAAATGATGGTAGGTGTTACATACTGCTATTCAGGAGCTGCCTTAATAAAATTAAACTTATTAAATTAAAAAAAACCCCAAAATTAAAACAAAACAAAACAAAACAAAACAAAGAAACAAAAAAAAAAAAAAAAAAAAAAAACANAAAAAAAAAGAGAGGAAGAAAAGCAATCTCTATAAGGAAAATAAGGAACTGGTGGGGATTTTAGCTTTATTTAAGTACATTTTGAATTATTTGGGCTTGATCTATCAAAAAAATATTAAATATTAAAAAGTCAAATGCTTACCCCTTCAAAATATATTAACTTATTGCTAAGTATCATTTTCCTACAATAAATTTATGTTCTTGTCAGTACAGGAAAGGAGTAGGGCACGTTCTCTTGCTGTTGTGTAATGATGTAAAAGTAGTTCTGCTGAAGAAACTTTATTTGGAGTGAAGTATGAGGAATTGTTCATACTTTTGAATGTGGTAGATTATGGCAAAGAGTGGGGCTTTGCTGGAAAGGTTTCCTAGGAATTAACATCTTGGAGATTGTTGCTACGGTGCAGATCACATACAGATACTACTATCGTATTACCCATATCTACAGGATGAGCATGGTCGCCATCTATAAAGCTGGAACACTTATCTAAATGGTGTAACTGACAGTAGCTGAGAGGTTTCACTTAGAAAATTAACATTAATGGTTCTTGGTTTCTAAATGTAACTGTAAATCTCCAGAGGGTACTTAAAAATTTTGTGAAAGATAAATTGAGATTCTGTCACTGTTGTCATTGTTTTGTCAACCTAAATCAAACTTAGCTTTGAATGTTAATGGCGAACACTTCCAATTCTTAAATTGATCTCATAGGGAATACAACTAAATTGGCTTTTTAGGGTACCACTTAGATTTTAATTATATAAAGATGGAAAAAGTTTAAAAAAAATGGAATTCAGACTCCTTTTATTTTTTACTCCATGTTCTTAGTCCTTGCATTCTGGTTGGAGGGAGTGATGTAATTTGTGTTTTGGGCAGTTTTTTAATAAATTGAGAGGAACATTTAAAAGAGAGTGTGGAACGAAAAACATTAAGTGCTCTAAGTTTTTGAGTAATTGGTAAGGAATAGAAGTATCTAAATTAACTTGATTTTTTCTTCTGGTTTTACAGGTAAAAAGTCATTTTCTGTTTTACAAAAGAGAAAATGGGACAGTGAACAGGAAATTGGGTTAATCTGCCCAGAAAACACACTACCTTCACGGAAAGATCAAGGAAACTATAATGTAATGTGGTTTGTGTCACTCAAATCATCTAGCAATGCCATACTTGTGCAAAATAGGGATGCAGGGATCCTTGGCCATACCAGAGTCTAGCAGGAATCTGGAGGTCTATAGAAGAAACATCTACATCTCACTCACTAACTTTAGGTGATCTTAACATTCAGAGAAGAGAAACAAAATTTTCAGTCATTATTCTTGCAATCTGCTTTAGATATTAGTTAGTATAATACATACAAGCTGGTATCTATAGTATCTTAAATTTGTATAAAAAGTATGATTCTCCCTATTGGCCTTCAAGGAAATCTGACTCAGATGTCATAGGTGTCTTTACTTTAGATCCAATGTGGATTTTTTGGATGAATCCATGTGCCATATCTTGCTGAGATTCACAATCTGTCTTCCCTCTGTCTTAGATCCTGTCCCTCAAACCTGATTCCAAGGTCAGCTTTTTAAGGAATTAGGTCCCTTCACAGCATCACAAACACTCTGTGAATTATCAGCTCTGAGCTTCTGAGAAGATAAAAAAATTGCAACCAAGCTAGTAAGTGAGAGGGATATGCCAGACTCATAAATACACATACTGTGATCTTCACAGCAAGACCTAAAAATCCAGGCTTTCTTTAATTACAAAATGAGAAAGTCTGGAGCTGTTATGCTGTGATTTTTAGGCACCAGATGTCCTGGAAAGGAAAAAAGAGTTTAGAAGTAAGAAAGTTTAAAATGAAATATGAACAGGAAGAAAGTATGTACTCACACATGGCTTATTAATTCACATAGGCTCATCATTCTGAGGTTTCAAAGTATAATCTTATTTTTGTACTTATGAGTAATCACACAATCAAACAATGTTGCAGTCTTAAATGTTGTTAGTGCAGCTCTTCATTTAAAATATTTGAAGGTAAATGAAAAATTAGCTACTGATTTCCCTACATTTAAGATCAGAGTGATTGAGCTGTATTTTTACATGAAATTTTCTTATTCTTTATACATTGTGGACACTGAGGAAGAAGCAAACAGAAATAAACAAAATGAAAATATTTTTATATTTTTCTTTTTCCCTGGATCCCACAGGATACTTACTTTTCTCTTCAACATTGTGGTTTGAACTCCTGTCCCCAAAGTATACAGAAGGCATTTTTTTTTTCTATTTTGGGGGGCTAGAAAATATGATGCCCTTATTCCTACTGCAGTCATTTTATTGACCTGACAAAGAAGGCCCTCAGGACTTGTCTGGCCTGTCTGAGTCAGACCTGATGGTTTTAACTGTTGAGAGAAGGTGACTATTGCCCAGCTTGGCTTGGCTTAACTCTGTGATTATCCTCTACGGTAAAGGTCTCAAAATCCTACACTATGACAAAAAAAAACCAAAACAAGCAACAAAAAAACCCCAAACCAAACAAACAAAAACCCCCAAACAAACAAAAAACAAATAAACCAACATTAGCCCTTTATTGTACTTCAGCAAAGTATTATGCTGCCATAAATAACAGCTAAGTAGTGTGAACAGACAAATTCTTGACGGAAACTAAGGCGGGGGGGGGGGGGAGAATGGGCAAGAAAACTGTGATAAAAAACCCCATAAAAAGAGCCCCAAGTGGACTCAAAATGGGTAAACTTCCACCACGAGTGCCATATTCCTCCTGGCGAAGACCTAATGAAGCTGATGACTCCTCTTTACCTATGCCTGTATTTTGGGAGGAATGAACCTGAAGGTGCTATGACTTAGAGGTGCACCAGCAATGAGCCTAATCTCAGAAAAAGTGGTTGATATTAGGAAGACCATATCTTCACTGTGTCAATGATTTATGAATATTAGTCTCATTGTAATTAGACCAATAATAGCTGTTTCTTGTGTTTTAATTCGACTCTTAAGGCTTTAATTAGGCTAACAATAAATGATGGAACAAATTTTCCCATTAAAAAAAATTAAAATAACTGTTTCAATAAATACACAATTATTCTGACGAAATCTAAAGAAAACCGCAGTCTTCACTTAAGACATCTGTACTTAGTATTCATTTTCATGGTTGTTGAATCATTTTACTTGAGGAAAGGTATATCCATAATCCTTTACTCTACAAAATTTTACAGGTGTCGTTAAACATTGGGTTTTTTTTTTCATATTAAAAAGTTGGTGCTTATTCTCCTTTGATAAGGAATATAGTGCTGCATGAGCACTGTGGAAGAGCACAAAAGCTACATTTAGGCTACTAAATTAAATATGTCTAGGACTGTTGTTTGCTGTTGAGGCCAGCTGGCATAGAACAGCTTGCATTCATATTATTAAATTCTCTTACTCTCCAAACAGCATGGCCACATTCTAATTAAGAATCCTCCTTCTTCTGCGATATCTCCCAGAACACACTTGGAAGTAATTCTGAAAAGTGTTACTTGGAGTATTGGGTTTGTATGGGAAGGTTTTGATGCAGGGGAGGCTTCTGTGAGAAGCTGCCAGAAGATTTCTCTGTGTTCAACACAGCCAGTGCCAACCAGGCCAAGATGGACCCAGCACTGGCAAAGGCTGAGCCCATCAGTGATGGCGGTAACACCTCTAGGATATCAGAGTTAAGAAGGAGGAAAAATTGCTGTGTAAAGAGCAAACAACAGCCTGAGAGAGGAGTGAGGATGCATGAGAGAAACAACCTTGCAGGCACCCAGGTCAGCTGAGATGGAGGGGCAGGAGGTGATCCATGTGCTGGCGCTGAGATTCCCCTGCAGCCCCTGGTGAAGGCTGTGGTGAAACAGGCTGTCCCCCTGCGGCCTGTGAAGGACCCAACACTGGGGCAGGCGGGTTCCCAAAGGAGGTTGCCATCCCATAGGAAGCCTGTACTGTAGAATGCTCCTGGCAGGACCTGGTGTCCTGTGGAGGGAGAAGGCCATGCTGGAGCAGGTTTTCTGGCAAGACTTGTGACTCTATGGAGACTCATGCTGGAGCAGTCTGTTCCTAAAGGACTGCACCCCATGGAAGTTTGTGATGAGCTTCAGCCTGTGGGAAGGAGTCATGGTGGAGACATTTGTGGAGGACCATCTCCTGTGGCAGGGATCCCACATTCCTGCAGCCCAGGATGCAGCTCATGGCAAGGCAGTAATTGGTGAGTGATCTCTCCCTGTCGTTGTCTCCACCCACAAGTCTTTCACTGCAATATTTCTCCCCTACTGGATTGAGGAAAGGGAGGTTTTGGTTTACACCTGTTGTCCATCCAGGCTGAATCATTCACTCTTAGTCCAGACAAAACTATGCCAGGGACTATCCTTGAGATTGAACATTATAGAGAATTGATTTCTAGTGATTGGTAAATGGTAATACAGATTTAGCTTATATACATACATATTTCTTTCATTGTATACTTAAATATTGTCTCATCATAATAAACAAACAACTCTCAATCATCTATGTCATTAGCTACTTTGCATGGTGGAAAAGTATATTTATACTTACTGTGTATTAGTGATGAGCAACTAAGACAGAGAGGGCAAAAGGTAAAGATCTGGTTATATTGCTAGACTACATTTACTTACCTGTTTGAACTGGATCCAGCAAACAACTCTGACTTATGCATGGTTTTAATTGTATTATATATATAAATTAGTAATTGGTAATTTCACGTGTGCTTTTGCCTGAAGAGCCTTAAATAGAGGTACTAAATCTCTTTTTCTTTTGAATAGCTAGTAAAACCACATGGAATAACCCAAATTTATGGAAATTACACTCCCTCACATCAACTTGACCTCATCACTTCTGAAAATGTGAAGAATTTTACAATTTTTGACACTGTTAGAGTTCAACAAATAAGTCATAATGTGGATATATTGCTTCTAGATTAAAATGTATTTACAAAATAGAGGTGAGAGAAACAAAAACCATGTTCTTAGGGAATGTTGTTTCAAAAAAAAAAAAAAAGGAAAGAACTTGACAAATTATTTGTCAAAATCTTCTGTGAAATGGAAATATGGAGGAAATTTTGCTTCAGAATTATTTCCTTCAGTGTTATATTTCCGCACTGAAAGTGAGATATTGTTTGAATACAATGTATGGCAGAAATATAGTAAGCAAAAAATTTTGAATCAGCTATACATATAAATAGAAATTACCATACTAAAATTCAAACCAAAATCAAGTACGCAGCTATTCGCTTCCAGATTATAAGGGGCTATATGCCTATGCCTACACAAAACACAGCATGGCTTTTTGTATCTGCACCTGTTTTTATCGAAAATTTGTTATTTCCTGTGGCTTAGTAGCAGTATACAGATTCATTGGCTCATACCATACTAATATTCATATGAAGTTCAACTCATGGTGAAGCACTCAAGCATGTAATTGACTTAGATAAGGAATGTTGACAAGCATTAAGCTATTTTTTGAGTAGGAGTAGGAATATACACGTTCTTAAAACAGAGGACTTACTCAAGTGTATTGAATGAAGTCTTGAAAGGGAACAGCACGATTTGCTGACTCATGAGCATCACTTACTGAAGTATTCAGAACTTTTTTTAAATGCTTTATTCAGATGCTAATTAGGTTTTTTCCTGATCTGCTTGCTGGACTTTATAGATTGAGGTTTCATTTCAGCGCATTTAACCTACTTCAGGTAAGGAAATTAAAACTTTGAAATATTTAAATCTGAATAATCTTTAAATTGATTTATCATTGTCCTTTTTGAATGTGGATGGTCTGTTCACACTGGCAAACAGCTGTCTGTCTTGCCTACATTTCTCTACTCGAACAGACTAATTTTCACTCTCTGACAATGGAAATTTTAAAAAATGTTTCCTATTCACATTGCCTTGTAGCTGTCTGTAATGTAGAATTGATCTCAGACTCTTCTCATCAAATCTGTTTCCTCTCCGGTAAAACTCTCATAGCAGAGATACTCACTATGGATGTATTGCTCACCTCGCTGAGGAGTCACTTTGACTCTCCCATTATTGCTCTCTGGCGTTAGACATTAGTAAGAAAAACCAGAAAGATTTTCTGAAGAAACAGACATTATGCTTTCTAAAGAATGACAGCTAATTCACATTGTCTAATTTCCTCTTTTTCACAGGGTCAAAATGCTCAGGAACAGAAAGGTCTAATTCAAATCTGGTGCAGCGACAATTCTGTTTCTTATCCTTTAGTGTTTTCCTGGTCACTAGCCTATTTATCCAGGTCTCCAGTTTTCATATTGATTGATTTTTCCCCTGGAGAAATTTGGAGGCAGACAAAGTTTCTGCATTTGTCCTTCATGATTACAGTGTTGACAGATTCTTTTCATGTTTGCATCCCTGGGTGTGGGTCAATTCACAACCGAGCAGCGTCTGAATCTGTTTTTTCCTGCTCCTGTTCAGGTGCCCTGATTCTTTGAGAGCAAAACAAAGAAATCCTGACCAATGAGAAGTTGTCACTCTAGTAAACTGCACTCTGAATATCTGAAAACCAGTACTGCAGGCAACAATGTGGTACCTCTGACCCATAACAGGGACACAGCTAGAATCTGTGCTTAGCAGGGATGACTGTGCACACAGCAGAGCAAATATCCTATAGTGTAAGCACAGCTAGTCAGTGCTTAAATACCAGAACTGGCATCAAAAATGGCAACTGTAAAACTTAACACAATAAATAAAGGATGCAGTTGCTTCAACACATGGTTTAGTTGTCTGGTTTTGGTTTGGTTTGGTTTATTTTTTGGGGGGGGGCAGAGAGGGGAGGGTTGGGCAGGGGCAGGTTTGGGGAGGGTTGTTGTTTCTGAGTGAAATAAAGGAAAGTCGTTTTAGAGTCCCGTTTCTGTAAATAGCGAATAAGGATCTTTATGATTTTTTTGACTGGATGAAAGGCATCCAGTGCTTCTATGCATAGCAAAGTCCTTGAAGGTACATTCAGCACAGGAAGCTACTTAGACAAGAACAAGAATAAATGCGGCAAAAAAAGAGAATCTCAAAGAAGACAGTAAATAACTTCAGGCTTACATATCCTTACCAGAGTAGTCATGTGCAATTTTTTTTTTTTTGAAACAACTGGCAAATTATTTATCTTCAGAAAGCACAACAAATAAATATACTATTTCTCATTTTTTATATGATAGCCTGCTGGCTGGAAAAACTGTTTGGGAAGTGGATTTCATCAATTCAATTCTTGCTTTACCTTGAGTTAAGCTGATCAAAACTAGGAGATTGTTTCCATAGCTAAATTGTTTCTTGGGATTTTTTTTCTTCTCTTTGGCACTGTGTTATAGTACAAAAGTAGTTCAAGAGTCTTTGGGTCATGGGAGAGGGAGGGGGGGATGAAGGAAGGAAGGAAGGAAGGAGGGAAGGAAGGAAGGAAGGAAGGAAGGAAGGAAGGAAAGGAAGGAAGGAAGGAAGGAAGGAGGGAGAAGAATCTGCTAAAATATCAGGCTGATGACAAAAACATTCATTTGAAAAATTTCCTATGGGTTTTGGTGAGCGATAATAACTAGCCTCTTGCTTATTTTAAAAGGAAGAGGAGTGCAGTCATTTAATCNGACAAGAACAAAAATAAATGCGGCAAAAAAAGAGAATCCCAAAGAAGACAGGAAATAACTTCAGGCTTACATATCCTTACCAGAGTAGTCATGGGCAATTTTTTTTTTTTTTTTTGAAACAACTGGCAAATTATTTATCTTCAGAAAGCACAACAAATAAATATACTGTTTCTCATTTTTTATATGATAGCCTGCTGGCTGGAAAAACTGTTTGGGAAGTGGATTTCATCAATTCAATTCTTGCTTTACCTTGAGTTAAGCTGATCAAAACTAGGAGATTGTTTCCATAGCTAAATTGTTTCTTGGGATTTTTTTTCTTCTCTTTGGCACTGTGTTATAGTACAAAAGTAGTTCAAGAGTCTTTGGGTCATGGGAGAGGGAGGGGGGGATGAAGGAAGGAAGGAAGGAAGGAGGGAAGGAAGGAAGGAAGGAAGGAAGGAAGGAAGGAAAGGAAGGAAGGAAGGAAGGAAGGAGGGAGAAGAATCTGCTAAAATATCAGGCTGATGACAAAAACATTCATTTGAAAAATTTCCTATGGGTTTTGGTGAGCGATAATAACTAGCCTCTTGCTTATTTTAAAAGGAAGAGGAGTGCAGTCATTTAATCTTAATCCATCAGCCAAATCAGAGGTTTACTCTCATACACTAAGAAGAAATTGCTGTCTATTCTTGAATTTACTCTTTCAAATCATTATAACTGCCTAGAGGTTTGTTGTGTTACACACTGTAACACACTTTCTGGGAGCCCAATACAGTCTCAAGCGGCTTGGTTAAGAGCCGACTAAATGACAAAACAGTGCAGGAATTTATGACAACAGCATTAACCTAAGCAGAATGGAGCAGTTGGATTCAAGCCCTCAGGGTTTATCTCTAAAAGATAAGAAAGAGCAGCTGGATACAGCCTTAAAAGGGTCAAAGTGCATTAAATTATTTGTTACTGAAAGTGAAGAATTTGCTCTAGCTGTATTGACAGCACAGCCAAGAAAGCAAAAAATATGGATTTTAACAGAAAATTATGGTTAAGTAAAAAAAAGAATTTAAACTGGAAATTCTTGATAATTTTTGCAAAACAGAAGCTGATGGAAGAAAGGAAAAACCCATGACCTGCTCATAACAAGTAAATTTCTAAGCAGAACATTTATTTTTATGTAGGTGGATATAAATGAATATGTTTTGTCTAAAATCAATTTGTATTGCCTGAGTTGTCCCACAATAATATGTGTTAACACACCATTATATCTGTTACTAGTTGCCTGTATTCATATATGATAACATTAAATAGTAATTTAAAGAACAGATATGTGTTATTGATACTTTTCTCATGATCTGGAAAAAATTAGCAATGTAATGTATTTTTCAAATAAAATATTAGTTATTGGATATGCTAGGAGAACAGTAATGTTCACTGATTGAAGTGTTATAGGGAAAGAAAACGAAGGCAAGGATGCCTACCAGAGCTTTCAAATCATAAATAGATCTTGATCGAAGCTAAAATAGTGGGTCTTTGGGAATTACAAGAAAAGTAGAGAAAAGTCAAAAAACTGTCAATCTCCTTGAGGATACTAGATCATTTATCCAAATGTGGAATATTGTCTTGTGGGCAAGAAATAAATGGTGAAAGCTTTTCAGCTACCGTCATCCTTCCAGTTGAAAGTATTCTCATATAATTTGTCAGAAAACAAAATTTAGAGACCACTGATCCATGATGCCCATTCCATTGTGTGTACTCTTCTCTCTAAGACCAACCCTTCCCCTGTGTGAGAGAACAGTTCACCATTTTTCTGGACCCAGTAAGAAATGCTACACCTTAACAATTAACTTGCAGGAAATTTTTGAAAACTTTGCAGGAAAAGGTTAAAAGAAATCTATCAAATGAGTCATCAACCCTTTAAGATAAGTACTTCAGAAGGAATCAAATTGCTGGTCATCTAAATGCAGCTCAACATTTTCCCTTCTCTTTTAATCAACAAACATAACAGCTGGGGCCTCATACAGGACACAGAACTGACAGATAAAGGACTCAGATGCCAAGGTCTAGAATAAATTTTTTAGCAGCAACATCTGTGTCTGTTGCAAAGCCCTTGGCTGATTTCTTGGCTGGCTGCTTGGCTGCCTCTCTTCTGTCTGTGACTCCAGTGCTGGCTATGCTAATGGCCATGTAACGGCCTCCGGTGCCCTCTTGGGGAATTAAACTGCTGATAAACTTGCTGGCTTGCCTTGTCTCTGGGATCTTTTTTTAGCTTTGAATGACCTGCAGCTGGAGGGGTTTGTTCCTTATTTGAGAAGAAGGCCCTTGAACAAATGCTCACAAGTTCAGTGTATGCAAGGCCAAATGATGCTGCCAAAGGAATATTTTAGAGTCTGCTGTAAAGTCAAATTCTTGTAGGATATAACATCTCCTTAAGCCACAGGAAATACTGAAAATGTCAAAAACAAAAAAATTCCATAGACCAGAGACTGTGGATTCATCATTAATTTAAGTGTGTTACAAATTTCAGAACAGAGGGCCTCATTGTTCTGTAGAGCATTTGCCTAAGTTTGTCCATGGAGAACTGTTTCCTAAGTGGGTGGTTGGCTCATCAGAAATCAGGGCAGGTAATTCTTTACCTGTAAAAATATATGCTTATGCTTTCGTTATTAATGCAAAATCTCCTTAAATAGATCCTAAGTCCCAAAGGATGTTTGCACGAATTTAAGCTTTAGTGTCCTATGAACATTCTTTCATTCTCTGCCTGTAGTTACACAGACTCTTTGGCTTCACCACAGGCTCATAATGACTATTCAACTGAATTTTACTCAAAATACTAACATTCAGTTTCTGCAGACTTACTTCTCAAATTCATTCTAGAATATGGGTGATAAAGACAGGGTGATGCTCTTCGCCTAAGAGAAATCCTGCTGTCTTTATACACAGAAATACAGTAACCCCTCAGGACACGTTTGTTCAATTCTCTTGAGCTTCTTTCTGCATTTGGGTGATATAAAATGCCTGCAAATATAGCAAACGTTGCCAACAGGGAATATTAGGGCATACGGAGCAGGTCAATGGAATGGCTAAGAAAAGGGTGTGTGACTGAAAGCCTCAAGCTATTGGAAACAGAATGAAACAAGAGTGTTTGCACAGCTCAAATTTTCTCCAAGACTGGGCAAGCAGGGTTTTGGCTTGCTTCAGAGTACAGTTTCTTCCACAGAGAAATAATTACAAAAAATTCCATAACTTCAATGGGATTCTTTACACTGAGGGGGAAAAATGAAAATAAAAAAAAGAGAAGATACATGTGAGGAAGAAAAACACAAAACAAAAAAGCAGATATGAGTACGCAATTCTAATATCTAATACCTAGTGTATCTAATGCCAGACAAAGGTGAGATTGACCCAAGACTGGGGCATTTAACTCTTAGGTGTCCCCCCTCCTAGGTTAGATAACCGAGATGCAGGCTAACACTATGTACTATGTGCAAGACAAGACTGATGTGTCGAAGAATAAGATGCATGGATATCAATGACAGGCAGCTAGGTAGCTGTTATATAGTTATCAGTTATAATCAGTGCTCATATGAAGTGTCTGTGTTGGAACCCTTCCAGAGAACTGGGTTTTTAACAAGGATCAGAGAGAAATAATGGGCTGCTCAGAATGGCAGTCATATTCCAGATGCTTAAGACAAGTAAAATTTTTCCTTTCAGGAAGAGTAAGAGGAAGGAAATATATTCAATATGTTAGGAAGCACTATTGACCAAGAATATCCCAAATCACCTACTTACTAAACTTCCAAATCTGTCTGACCCTTCTTGAAATAGACTTTCATTTATTTACATATTGTATGTACATTAAAATACTGTTAGCACATAAGACCGAAATAAAACAATTTCACAACATTGTATATTCATTGGCTATGTTTCTGTCCCAAGACCTAGGAAATCCGAATACGTGATCTAAGTCAAGAAAAGTATGAGTTTGGATCTGTAATAAGTCTCCTGGGCACTCAGATTTTGTGCTGTCAGAGAAAACAGAGTAAACACTTTCTTTTGTGTCACACCAGGTCTATGCTGACAATGACTACTAACTTCATATTCCCAGGTGACACACTAGTGTCATAATTGAAAAAAAAAAAAAAATGGACAATGAGCATTCTATTTTCTGAATATTCCTTGATAATTTTCTGCTTACATCATTACTAATAAATCAAAGAAGTGGGATAATTTATCTGTAAGACTATCCCTTATTTGGCCTATAGTTTAACATTATTAAATAGTACTGCCAGTAATTACATGCATCAACAGCTGTATGGACTGGTGATATAGAGACTGTCCATTTAGGAAAGATTTCTCTTAACGTCGTTACAGACCAGAAGATACCTTAATGCTTTTTTTCTGGGAGAAATGTCTTCTGGCATGTTAAAAAATATCCTTTGAACAACTATTGTGCATTCAAATCAGTTTTGCACTTTTAAAATTTTAGATATGCATGTTTAAATAATATATATTGGTAAGCTTTCCCCAGCCTTGTTAATTTGCATGATTCTGTTGTTTAACATTCTATTTATACTACTGCCATTTAGGAAACAGTAGACTTTTACAACAGCTGATGCAGTAGTTTTCTTAGGTGAGCACAGTGCTGAACAACAGCAAGGTCCTAGGGCAACAGTACGAGATTTTGAATACTAATATAAAATAACACTGACATACTGATTATGAATACTTGTAAAACCACATATCAAAATAAAAACCCTCAAAACAACAAAATAACAATATGAATAAAAATATGCTTATTTTAATCGTAAAAGGGAGCACAACTGGTATTACTATAACTGAGTCAAAGAAAGCCTTAAGTAACTCAGCCTTTTCCTCATCCTTTGTTGCATCTAATAAAGGATGGAGATTCTTCTTATCTCCCCTTTTGTTGTTTATGCATTTATACAAACATTTTTTATTGTATTGCACAGCAGAGGCTGATTAAGTTCTAGTTGGATTTTGGCTCTTACAATATTCTCACTGCACATCCCACAGCATCCTTGTAGTCCTCTTGAGTTGCCTGCCTCTTCTTTCACAGGCATAAACTATTTTTTTTGTCTGAGTTTCAACCAAAAATCTGCCTTCAACCAGACCAGTCTTCTCCACCAGCTTATCTTTCAACACATGGGGATGGCCCACTTGTATGTCTTTAACACTCCTTCATTGAAAAATGTCCATCCTTCCTCGATTCCTTTGCCTTTTAAGCATTGCCTCCCCGGGGACACTGTCAGCCAGCCACTCTTTCCAGCTGACAAATAGGCAAGCAGTTAGAGCAAGACTTAATACGGCTAAGGTCAGGCAGCATCATATCAGGAGAAGATTTGGAGTTTAAAAGAATCATGATTTCATGGCTCCCTGGTTATTGTTGTATCTATTGATGTTGCTGTACTTTACACAGACTTGTGATGCACCCTTTATAATGGAGGTGTGTTTTGAGATCAATTTCCCACATTTGCATTATGAGAAATTGAGCACAAATATTATTAAGACATACAGGAATCACAAGCTAAAATCAAACTTTTGCTAATCATTAGCTTATGAATCTTTACGCGAAAATTCTAAGAAGAATAATCATGAATGTAACTTTATTGTACGTTAAATGTGAAAAACAGCTCCTGTTTAAGCCTGGATTTAGCCTTCCTTGTTATGTCAGGCTTAGAAGTTACAGAGATTTATTGTATTTTAAGTAGAATTGTGGAGCAAATGAAAGCGCTTTGGCCAAATGTGTCGGCACAGTCTGCTCATCCGTGCATATTATTAGCATCTTGCATCTATCTCCACAGCATGTTCATGTGGACAATAATAAGCAGCCCAAGCTATATCTGCCCTTATGCAGTTTGGTTGGGCAGAATGATGGCAAGCTGCAGTGATCCTGCTGCTAACAGTGGCTTTGCGTAAAGTTGACTGGAAGGGCAGACTGGGATCAGTCCATTTCCTGGCCTTCATTTCTAGCCAAATTCTCAGTAACAAAAGCAAGACATACAAACAAACAAATCCATTCAAAAAGACTGAAATGTGCTAGTGCAGTATTTTGCACACGGTGTGCTTTTTAAGCTCATTAAAAGAGATCTAGAACTGAAACCCTCTTTGTTCAAAATATTCTAGCTTTGAACTGTTTTTGTGCTTTAACCCCAGCAAGCAACCAGCCCCACGCAGCTGCTTGTTCACTCCCCCCCCCAGTGGGATGTGAAAGAGAATCAGAAAAGTGAGAAAACTCATGGGTACAGACAGTTTAATAGGTAAAGAAAAACCTATGCACTCAAGCAAAACAAAACAAGGAATTCATTCACCACTTCCAGGCACAACCAAATGTTCAGCCATCTCCAGGGAAGCAAGCTCCATAACATTTAACAGTGACTTGGGAAGATGAGCACCATCACTCCAAATATCCCCTGTTTCATCCTTCTTCCCCACTGGCTTTATGTACTGTACATGATGCCATAGGATATGGAATACCATGTTAGTCAGCTGGGGCAGCATTCCCATTTGTGTATGCTCCCAAATTCCCATATAACCCAAATCCCCTTACCAATATCGCACTAGTTAAAGCAGAAAAAGTCTTGTCTCCATGTGGGCACTGCTCAGCAATAACAAAAACATCTCTATGTTATCAAACCTATGCTCAGCACAAATCCAGAACACAGCCCAATACCCACCACTGGGAAGAAAATTAACTTTACCCCAGCCAAAACCAGCACATTCTATGAGAATTTTCCCTTTTGTACCATCACTAATGCAATTTAGAGACTCTCTGAGGTCTCAGAGTGTAAGACATTTGAAACAGATATCTTCATATTTTATTATCTCTGATTCGCTGGTTATGCAGAAGAGTATTTATTTATGGTAATACTTAATGTCTAAGTTAATGAAAACTTTGACTATATTAATGAACTAGTGTTTCAGCATAGCAATACAGCTATCCGCAACAGAAATGATGCTTTGGACAAAATTTTCTAACTCGGGGTTGATAGAAGCACAAAAAGTTGATTATCACTGCTGTGTGTGATTACATAAAGATGTGTGTTTCTGAAGTTCACTGCTCTAGAAAAATTATTCAGTGCCATATTAACAACTTGATATGCTGAAATTAACACTTAACTCAGGGATTTTCTTTCTGCTTTTAAGAAGGATACCAACTTGTGTATAATACTTTCTGAAGAATTGCAATTGAAAGATAAGCGATTATAGTTTTTACTTTTTTGTTCACAATTAATAGCCTGAGTCCTTCAAGAACCTGAATCCTTTCCCCAGAGGGCAGTGATCAATGGCTCAGAGTCCCAATAGACATCAGTGACAAGTGGTGTCTCTCAGGGGTCCATACGGGAATCAGTGTTATCTAATACCTTCATTAATGACACAGATGAAGGGATTGAGTGCATCCTCTGCTGACGACATCAAGCTGAGTGGTCCTGTTGATGCACCTGAAGGACAAGATGCCACCCAGAGAGACTTGGGCAAGCTTGAGAAGTGGGCCCATGGGAATCTCATGAGGTTTAACAAGACCAAGTGCAAGGTGCTCCACCTGGGTCAGGGCAGCCCCTGGTATCAACACAAATCAAGAGCAGTCCTGCTGAGAAGGTCTAAGGGGCCCTGGTAGATGAGAGACAAGATGTGACCCAGCAATGTGCACTCACAGCCCAGAAAGCCAATTGTATTCTGGCAGGTTATCCTGCATCCAAAGCAGGGTGGCCAGCAGGATGGGGGAGGGGATTCTGCCCCTCTGCTCTGCTCCTGTGAGACCTCACCTGGACAGCTGCATTCCGTTCTGCCACTGGAAGAACATTGACCTGCTGGAGTAAGTCCAGAGAGGGCCCCCAAGACGATTAGAGGAATGGAGCACCTCTCCTCCGAGGTGAAGATGAGAGAATCGGGATTGTTCAACCTGGAAAAGAAAAGGCTTAGGGGTGAAAATTTTGGTTTTCGAGTGCCTGAAGGGAGCGAGAAGAAGGACAGAGATGGACTTTTTACGAGAAGCACATAGTGACAGGATGGCAAACAATGGATTCAAATAAAAGAGAGTAGGTTTAGATTAGATATTAGGAAATAATTGTTTACTGAGAGGGTGGTGAGGCACTGGAACAGGTTGCCCAGAGAAGCTGTGAATGCCGCATCCCTGGAGGAGTTCAAGGCCAGGTTGGGACCTTTGAGCAACCTGGTCTAGTGTAAAGAGTCCCTGTCCACTGCAGTCAGGTTGGAACTAGATGTCTAAAGTCCATTCCAACCTAAACCATTCTAAGATTCTATGAAATGCGTTTTCACACAGCCTTTATAGCAAAAATGCATAGTTTTCATTCCCTTATACAGTATCCAAGTTGTATTGTGTTCAGTTACCAAAGAGGTTTTACAATATATTTTGTATCTATTCAAAATTTTTCACTTCTGGACACTAATCAAATGTTGCTTCAAAGACAGAATTATTTATTTTCTTGTGAGATTTTCTTCTGGGGAATGTGAGTGTATCATAAACATTAATTAATTTATTTTTGCAGCGTTCCTGAGAGGTGGAGTGGTACTATTTTACAGATGATGAACAGACACACAGAGAACTCACAAAAGAAGTTTTACATTTATTTTATTTTTCTCTGTTAAATAATACCTTTGAACTATTTGGGGTCGAGGTCTAGTCTTATCCTTTCCACAAATCATGTCACTGAATTCTCAAGCCAGACAATAAAAACTTTCAGAGATACATTTTTCTGACCTTATGTCACCAAACATATAATAGATTGTATTTTGAAGAGTGGTCAGCAGATCCAAGGAGTTCAGAGAGAGCCTTACCTTATACGCAGCATTTGTGAACCCACACCTGCAGTTCTGGACCCATGTTTGGACTCACCAACACAAGACATATCGATACATGGAGTGTGCACAACAGCAGACACTGAGACAGGACATTGGAGTACATGCTGTACAAGTCGAATCTGTGCGTGATCAGTCCTAGAAGATAATTCAACTCTCCATGGAAATCATATAGAACAGATGGAGCCAGACCACCTCCTGTCAGAACACATCAGAGAAGTGGGAGAATTCAAGCTGAAAATGGAGAACTCTGGTAATGATACAGTTGTCTCTTTTGCATTGACATTCCATGAGAAAATCAACTCTTTTAACTAAAAATTACTATCCTGTTGTTGATTATGTCCAGAAGTAAACTTCCCTGTGGGGAACGGTGCAAATGGACCCTGCACATGACAGACCAATTTTCTTTTCTAAGTCAACCCCTTCTTTTATAGTGACAAAGACAGTAAATGCTGATTTTGATGATAAATGCTGTTGTAGTGCATCCTTACAGGTAGTAATACTGTAAAATACAATATAAGACAGCACAATAAAATACTCTTGCTTGAGTAGTATTAATGCATATATTTCTCAATACACCCATACTTGATTTTAAAAATTTGATATAGATACATAGATACAGCGTTTTGGTGTATTTCCTGAAAACAAAGAAAAAACTAACTGGACTGTAGAAAATAGGTTGGACTCGACAATCTCAGGGGTCTTTTCCAACATAAGTGATTCTGTGACTGCAATCAACATGAAAGAGACATCATTGGATTAATCAGTTCTGTTAAAACACTTTTTGTACAGAATTTTACCAGTTCTTTGGAAACTGTCTTTTTTTTTTTTCTTATAATAGCCAATTCTTGTTATCCATCTAGAATAGTTGACCATGAAGTCTCAGCCTATAGATCTTCCAGCTGCACTTCTTTCAGAAAAGCGATTGCTGCCCCCAGCCTTCATTTTGCTCCAGTTGTTCATCACTAACCTGTCAGAGCTGCCCGTTAAGCTCCTTGTTTAAGCTTTTGTTGACCTTTCTCAGGAAAAACAAGCCAGAGTTAATTTAAGCAGTTTAAACAGCAAGTATTTGAAATCAAATTGTTTAGGGAGCTACCAAACAGCTAAGAAATCAGAAAGGTGATGAGAGATCTTGAGGACTGGAGCTGAGCTGCTGGGGAAGGAAAGGAGAATAACAAACTTCTTCCATTCACTCAGCTGCTGCTGGACCAGTCTTACCTCTTTGACACTACCTCCTTTTTTGTTCTAGAATTTCCAATGGGGCTTTGCCATGACTTGAGCTGTGTGGAAGATATTCAGTAAAGATCATAAAGGTGTACCAAAAATCAAGTCCAGTGAAATCTTACAGCGAAAGCTTTATGAAATAATCTCAAGACTCTTGAACTAAGAGTGAAATTCCCATTACCTCAGTGGCTCTCTCTAGAACACAAATTCCTGTAGTAAAAAAGCAGGTCTTTCATTGTGGAAATAACATAAAAGAATGTTTATATGTAATTACCTTATTATTCATATATTATATATTCATAAGAGCTATTTTTGATTGCTTAGATCCTATCTATTATTAATATTGCAGGGTGAAATTCATAGCAATGTATTAGAAAGAGAAAACAAGACTCACGGAGCACAGAGAAAAATGCTTGTCTCCCAACTTTCTAATATCAATCTTCTTGACCTAAGCGACATATCAAAAAGACATTCTCAGGTATTATAAGTGCGTAAATTTCCTTTCATGTAAGATTAGTTCAAATAGACTGCTTAGATCTTAACCCTCACCTAATTTTACTCTATACCTGGATAATTAATATAGCTAATATGTTGTTTGAAGCAGCTCTTATAGGGTGTGGGAATCATTTGGATGGCATCACAGATTTTTGATGCCAAGGCCTGAAAAATATTATTCCAAAGGCAGCATCTGGCTTCTTGGCACATCTAGCCTGCAGTTTCTCAGTGCCTCTAGGTTCTGTTCTATGGTTGAGCACATTTGAATGCTAATTTTACTTCCTAACTTCTTAGAATAGAATAGATTTTTGACATTTTGTGGAATGTATGTGTAAGCATATATATAGTGAACAACTTGTAGTTCTGCAAAGTATTGTTAGTTCTCTTCATCAGTAAGTCAGTCAATTACTTGTGTTCATACTTATCTAAATATCTACACGCAGGGCAAAATGCATACATAATTAGTTATAAGGGGAACTTTTTTCCCACCTGTTAAAACCATTGTCATGCATGCAACACTGAAGTCATCAGGGGCTACAAAATGAATATTTTCACAAGTAATCACAGTAGTTTCCCACATTCTTTAACATCTATAGAAAATAACCCCTTCATTTTTGGGTAAAGCCCACATTTTGCTCATATTCAGCTGGATAATTTTTTATATTTCATTTTTTTATCCTCAGCCCTCTTGCTTCTTTACATTTATTTTGCTGATCTGTTCGCAAAGAATAAAATATATACTAGTAATTTTGGTCTCTTGCCATTATCTCATTACAGCCAAACTGATCCCCTTCTCTATCCTTGTTTTCTTCACCATAAGTCTGTCTTCATTGCCATGATCCCACACTTTTCCTTCCTGCATTAGATTTGTCCCTGCTTCTTATTCACCCTGACCCTAGTGATCACTTCTTCCACTTTACTTCAGTTGTGGTTTAGTCCAAAGCTTCCCCAAGGCATCTATGTACCTAAGAAAGATTTATTCTGTGTAGAAGTGATATTCAGTCTACTCCACCAAATCCTTAATATTTCCTTTTTTTTTTTTTAAATTCAGATAACCATGTATCAGCATGGTGGTAACTAAGACATCTGGGACAGCTAAGGCTGGTGGTAGGAATTTTATTCACTAATTTGGAGAAACAGTAGGTTTATGTAAACCTACACAGAACTGAAGATTTAATTGTTTCAATCTATTTATTTAATGATTTCTTTGAGATATATGTCTTCAAGAATCTTAGTCTCCATCCTGACATCAGAAAAACACTTCAGCTTGTGGATCAGCATATGCTGTTCTATCACTTGTCTTTAAAGAAATCTAGAAAGGGTGGCGTTTTCTGACAATGGGACATGTCATGTTTAGTCACCCAGTGTTAAAATTTCCATAGGGAATTTGAGATTCACTGCAAAATCCAGTCTTTGACATAGAAGTCCAATAGTGATTCTGTTGCCTTCCAGGGAATGTGGAGTTGAATAGGTTTTAATGGTATGATGGTAATGTATCTTAGAGCACTGACTTTAAGGGAATTAACTTGGTTGCTTCGTAATTGGCAGAACTGGGACAGTCAGCTAAAGCCCAGGCAGACACTGTTCATTTTATCAACAAGGGCCCTGTTGCTGACATATTGTTTTATAGATTATATATGACAGTTTTACATCTGCTAAACATCTATTCGCAGCAGACTTTTTTTTCACTTTTCCGGTAGAGCTAGTGGAAAATTATTCTGAACTAAAATCATCTCCTTTATGATGCCATGTACAAACGCATATATCAATTAGCACATATAAGTTGGAAAGATCTTTTTGACACAATGCCCTAGAAAACAAAGCAAAACAAAAAGCATTGTACACAGACATACTTGTAGTATTAAAAGCAGTTTGATGCAGAACATTCTATTTTATCATACTTTTTTTTTTCATTTTACCCTAGATATTTTCCAGAGAATTAAGCTAGTTTAGTAATTTTTGTTTAGCTAGTTAATTATTAATTTTATTTGCTCCAGAAAACAGACTTAGAATAAATGTCTTAGACCTCTGAATTCTTTCAGGTTGAAGATACTTTAAGTCACTCTGGTCAAGAGTGGTTTAAATGACGTGCTGGCTGCTTTGGAATTCAGACTGATGTCAAATCAGCTCTGCTAAATGATGAACAACTTGCAGCCAGTCTGCAGGGAACTCTCTGAACAGTAAAATATAATCATGATGAGACTTAATTTATTTGTCATAAAAATTACTGTCAACTCCAATTAGGGCAAAGTGTTTTGTCTACAAAGTTAAGCAAAACACGTTTTCTGCGAAAATACCATTCTTATTCCTTCAGCTATGCTCTGGATGGCTATAATTCCCTATTTCCAAGGACACACAATTGATTAAAAATATTGATACTTTTTTTTGAAAGTACTATATCTCTTATTAAGGTTTTATATCTCTCTTTTCAACTGGCATACAAATCAAGGCCAAGAGAAGTTAACTGAAGTATTCATAGCCGGGAAGAGCACTTGAGAGGTCACAAATACACAGTATATTTGTAGAAACTTAATTACGTCTCCTAAAGTATATGCACTGTTAAATATACCGTAACAAAATCTGGTCCCCTCTGAAGTCATATAATTCCTCAGTCTATATTACATTTCAACACAGAAACGTAGATACTGAAGGTAGTGATTCAGAGTGCCATCAGTACACAAATACATGAGACTCAAAGGCGGTGGCTGCTGAAATGTTTGCTTTCTGATATTTTTTCTTGTGACTAGATACTTCAAGTCTACTCAGATCTCCCTTTAGGGAAAAAAAAATCAAGCATCCCAATTATTTTTTTTTCCTATGTTGTGCTAAAACAAAACATGTTTTGCTAAATAAATTATAACAACTCTTAAGGCAAAAATTGTACTCTGACAGCATTAACTCATCTAATAGTCAGATGATTTGGACTCCTTCTTTGGTAAGGGTTTATATCTTCGATCTCATCAGCATCTGAGTCTTCCCTTGTCTTTAGTTATTGCATCATCTGCCAAGTTATTGATTGACCTTAATCAGAAAGTGATTGTCCGGGTTTCATCTGGGATAGACTTAATTTCTTGTCAGTGGCTGTTATAGTGCTGTGTTTTGGATTCAGAATGAGAATGGTGTTGATAACACACTGATGTTTTGGGTTTTTGCTAAGTCTTGCTTATCCTAATCGAGGACTTTTGCCCCCCACCACGTCTCATGCTCTGCCAATGAGGAGGAACACAAAAGAAACTGGCAGGGAGCACAGCTGGGACAGCTGACCCAAACTGACCACAGGGATATTCCCCACCAAAGAATGTCATGCCCAGTAAAGGAACTGGAGGGATTAACCCAGGAGGGTGGCTGATCTGGGCTTGAGAAGTGAGGTCTGACACTAGTCAGCGGGTGGTGAACAATTGTATTGTGAATCACTTGTTTCTTTATTTTTTCTTTCCCTTCTTCTTATTTACTTTTATTATTTTTCCTTGTTTTCAATTATGAAACTGTTCTTATCTCAACCCATAAGATGGGTTTGATTCTCCTCCCCATTCCTTGGGGGAGAGGGGAATGTTGAGTGAGCAGCTGTGTGGTGCTTAGGTGCCAGCTGGACTTAAACCACGACAGTGATTGAATAGATCTCACTGCTATAGTTCAACCTGATTGTCAGCTTCAGTCTTCAGTGAAGGCAGTCACTCATGTCCCAGGGTGTCTAACTTTTCCATCTTCTATCTCTTGACATGATAGAGCACCCTTCCCCAGCCAGTATGTTTAAGTGCAAGTGCCCCAGCAGAACAGTTTAGTGAAAGCACCCCAGCAAAAGAGTCCTCAGTCTTGTAGTACATTTGATTGTAAAAACCTCAAAATAAATTATAGAATGTAATATTTATGCAGATTATTTTGTATGAATCAATATACATGAATCTTCGATGGGGGTAGAAAGCATTTTCTCCACAGTATAGGAACAACCACTAACCTTCATTTTCTCATATCAAATTAGGGACCTAATACCAGGAAAAAGATCATAATATCAAACAAAGATAGGTAAGACATTGACTGGCCAATTTTGTCAGTGTTCAAAGTGCTTCTGTTTTCGTTTACATCTCAGCTACACTTAGTTAACTTCCCGCTTAGTTGTGTTCTGAAGATTCAAAAAAAAAGTGTAAAAAAGTGTTCTGGAGATTCAAAAGCCGAAGTAGTAATTGAGGTTTCTTTGAGGTAGTACTGGTAATACAAGAATACCACCTCATAGTACCTACTTATTTTCTGAAATCTGAACCAAAATCAAATTCATCATGAAAACATACCTGATTTCTCTGTCAGCTCAAAGCAAGAGGAGCGTTCATGTTTGTCATACTCGAGTTTGACTTAAACATCTGAACAACAAAGCAGCTACCAAAATCTCTTTCTACCTTTTGTCTTGCCAAACCAGTGTGGGAAAACCCAGTTTATTCATAGAATAAATTATTCTTTGGAGTAATGTGGAGTGCTTTTTTTTCCCAAAAAGGCCGTATGTTTTCCATACAAAACTACAAATTTGCCTCAATAAACTAGTAGTGCATGAGGATACAACAGAATGTTGCCTATGTTATATATTATTAGGATATGTTTAAACTGCAAACTGACAGAACAAATGTTTTTTGAATAGAGAGAAAAAGACAAGGTTTTCTCTATCATCTTATAGGCATTGCATAAATCATAATTTACTTCTTCTGGATAATTGTTCCTAGATTTCTGTAAACTTATGACAGATGTGCTGATGAAAAATTATGCCCATCACAGAAAATTTGGAAAGAGTCCTAGGCTGCCCAATTATGCAAAAGTTATAGCTCATGTAAGGGACACCTACTGTTTTAAAGAGGAAAGCGGGAATTAAAATTTTCCACAAAGGAAATTCTGTCTAGAAGATTTAGTGGAGCTGGGACTTGAACAAAAGATGTTCAGTCAGGGGGTTTTTGTTTTGTTTTGTTCTTTTCTGACACACGTTTTGTCAAAGCAATTAATATTAAGTGCTGGACTGGTTTGAATCCAAGCATAGGCGTTTTATTCACACTCTCTGCTTAATGCACAATATATAACAAAGAAGCATAGTGAAAAAAAGAGGCATATTGCCAACTGTTTGGTTTTTATTTTCTTCCTGAAGGGAATTTTTTTATTATGTTCTGGGTGAATGCTGTAAATATTCATCTTTGTATATTCCTTTAATTACCTAGTTAATATAAGGTATAAAATACAAATAACTTACGAATAAGTGTTTTCAGTACTTGTCCAAGTTATTAATAGAGTCAAAGGCCAAAAGTACTGTTTATGCACCCTTAATTTGACCCCATCTATTGTACAGAGAGGTATAGACCACTACCCACACATTTATTTTGCAAGAAAGACAAGTTTAGCTCTAGAGCTCTATGTAAGATGGAAAGTCCATTTTAAAAGAATTCCTGAGATTTTAGGCATGTTTTGTCTGGGAAGAAAAAAAAAAAAAAAAAAGAAACTAAAAATAAAAGCATCTAAATTGCTTTTCCACAACAGAAAATTCAGGGGGAAAAAAAAAGAAAAGAGGAGAAGAACAGCCAAGTAAGCACTGATTTACTACTGTAGCTCTTATTCCCCAGCAGACATTTGCTTCAAGGAGAATAAGCAGATCTCCTTTTGATATAATGTCCTCCATAATGGAAGAGAATCATTCAGGAAGTGGAATATGTGTGTTTTGCAGTACAGTCATTCAGGAATTGAATGTGTGTTCTGTCTACAATGGTAGAATCACACGGGGTTTTCTACTAATTCCCTTATGATACTCTATTGGCCAAGATATGCTTAAGGCTGGGACAAGACTAATAACAGTTGTTAATTGCGCTTTTTCTTTTTTGAAAGGTCCAGCCATAACTATATAAAGAAGCCTTTGGGTAGCTGGATCATTAAAATAATGTGTACAGAGTCTTTGGTTGCAAAACATTAAGAAAAATTCTAAGGAAAACTTCCAAAGGGATTGCAGGGATGTAAAGTGACAGAGTGGAGCATCTCTCCCAAATGCATGTACTACTGGAATTACAAGACATTTTGATTCCATGCCTTAAAATTACATCAAATGATGAAGTTACCAGGTAGCGAGCAATGCTATTTAGCATCAAAATGCTGTAACATGATATATATAAACTTAGTAGGTATTTTTTCACTACTATCATATTTGAAATGTAATCAACCTATTAATCTTGAAGTGGTGGAGATTTAGGGTTTTTTAGAATGAAATTTGAAGGATACAAACCCACCCTGTGTGATTGATTATATACATGTATGCATATTGCATTCAACTAATTATTTAAAAGAGGGGACTGTTTAGATATAAAAGATCACAAAAAAAAAAAAAAAAAAAAAAAAGGTGAGGAAGGAAAGAAAGGTTTGAATGCTATGTCCCAACCCAACCTTCCTTCAAAAAAAAGTCAATCTTTGCTAATTTTTGAAATGAAGCTGCAATCTGGCCAAAATGAGGTACAGGCCATAATTATCAAGAAAAATACGTGAAAACTTTCCAACAAGTTCCATTCTTCAGGTTAAAATTGGCCACTTGCTAGCTCAGTGTATATTTTAAGGCTTTTATCACTTGCAAGTGCATTAATATTTTATTGCAAATACATATTATGTAATATATTTAACAAGTGATTTATTGTAACTTTTTAAACATTTTAATATATTACTTCTTACTATATACTTCATTGCCAACAGTGCATAAGGGTGTCTGGACACATCCATACATTTCCTTCAGAATCTGATGATCTGTTTCGTGATCTGTGCTCTAAATATGCATGTACTTGAGTATAGATAGTACCACAAACTCAGCATTCTGTACTTTTTTTTAATAGTTTAAATACATTGCAATTACAGAAGTGTCATAAAGATTATAGAAAATTAATTTTGATTGAAAATGTTTATGTTTAAAGAGCTTAATAACTGCCACTGCTTATCTAATTCATGGTATTCCATGTAATTTAATTACTTTTTGTTACCCGTTAAGCTACCTAAAAATTTTCTTTCTCTGAATTAATGTAATATTAATTTTACTTGACTTTTCTGTATTTCTTTAGATGCACCACAACTATTTCCAATTGAGTAATTGAATGACATCTAAAAAAATCTAATTTCACTTTATAGACTATCTAAAAGGAAAAAGGTAATTTATCTGCATGTGAAGTCGATAAAGAACTGACATTTTATTAGTACTTCTTATGAATATTTAAGATACAGAAGGACATACATTTTGAGAAGTACAGACAAGGGATATTAGGGAAATCAAGGGAGAAAGAGAGAGGGAGAGATATAGAAGTTTTGAGATACAGGATGCAATTGGTGATATATTCACAGTTACTTTGCAATTCGACAATTATTTGCAAAGGTAGAATTAAGTTTATACATACCCATTTAAGCATGTATATATAAAATTTAGTAGTTTCTAGTATTCAATAAACTTCTAGCCGCTTGAGTGAGGTATGTAGCAGTTTAACATCTCTGTACAGCTCTGCGTTTAATATTGAAAATGAAGAAAAATGACTACATATTGAATAAGCTAAGTTTTCATCAAGTCTGCAGGCCGTTGGTTGTGCTATGTATCCTTTGATATCCTTGATATCCTTTGAGACAATGAAAGTTGTGTGATGGCATTTTTCTAATGCTTCCTAATCACAGAATCACAGAATATACAGAGTTGTAAGCAGCCCACAAGGATCATTGATTCTCCTTGCCCTGCACAGGACCATCCCCAAGAATCACACCGTGTGCACAGTTCAGCAGATGTGTGGAATACAGACTTAATTGTATTACCCAGTTCTGAGCAGATTTGAACTTTGATTTTGGAAAAGCAGAGAAATATTCTATCTATTCAGCCATGTAATATATTAGTATGGGCTACTTTCAGTTTCTTCATTTGAAGCTGCTCTAAAATGAAATAGAATACACACTGAAATTAATTATTCTGTATTTTAACTCTTAGAATGCACACCTAAAAGGACTGTGGGCCTGTCTGGCTTGAATTTACTTTTTCATGAACAGTTTCTGTATTAAAGACTGGGGATTTTTTTTTCTCTCTGTTGTTGCTTTGTGGGGTTTTAGTTTGTTTGTTTGTTTGTCATGGGGTTTTTAACAGAGAAGGCAGAATCTAAAGAGTTGAACGCAACTTGGGATGTTTACACTTTAGTTTCTGCTCCAATAACTATGAAAATATTGATACAAACTCGAATATTTTTCTGTAAGAAAAGACTGAGAGAATTTCACTCAGAATACCACATAGATCAGTATTTGAATATAAAGTGATAATAAAGGAAATAAAATAAACCATATCAAAACCTTATCTTGTCTCAGAAAAATAATTCATCTTATGAAATTTAAAAGGGATTGTGCAATGCTTTCAGTAAGAGAGAAAGATCTAACCTAGTTTAAGTGCTTTATGGAAAGATTAACTTTGAAATTCCAAATATAAGATATATTTAAGTCAAACCTCCCTAGATGTTCTCCCTGGCTTTTATAATGTTATCACTTCACTGTTACTTTCTTCATAGTGCTGGTTTCTGCAAACCATATTGCAAGACAATTAAAGTTTTATAGAGACAAACCATCCTCCTAAGAATTAGGCATTGCAATGAAATCTTCACCTATCTGAAAATAGGAATAAGGAATACATTAATGGTTTGTTTATTTATTAAAGAATAAGGCAATACATTATTGGTTTGTTTATTTATTAAGCCTCACTATATGTATTCAGTTTAATATGTATGTAGTTGATTCTATGTCATGTAAACGTAGAATATCTGAAGCTGGAAGGAACCCATATGAATCATTGAGTCCAACTCCCTGTTCCTCACAGGACTACCTAAAAATAACAGCATGGCTAAGAGCATCATCAAGATGCTCCTTGAATTCTGACAGGCTTGGTGCCATGACCACTTCCTTGGAAAGCCAGTTGCAGTGACTGACCACCTTCTTAAGGAAGATCATTTTCTAATGTTCAGCCTGAAAGTCCCTGAACATTCCATTTAATCATGTCCTAAATTCCATAAGGAACTGAAATGTCACTGCTATAGAAGGTTACCATCTGTTCATCATTTGGAAATCACTTACCTTTGAAAAAGAAAGAGAGATATTTATTCTTATTTCATTCTTATACCAACTGAAGTCAGTGGTGATGTCAATGGTAATGGTTAGCCATTCAAAAGTACTGTGCAGGCAGATAAGCTACTCTTGGCATCAGCAGCACTGATGCAATATTGTAGTCTGAGTCAAGGTCTCCTCAAGGTTGCTTTCAGCTGTTCTTGTCTGAAAGCCTTCACTTCCATTTCAGAGAACTCATGAAACTGGAGATGAGAACATAAAAGTAAAGGGCATGCTATTTATCTGGCTCTACCTTCCCTCCCTCTCTTTTCCTTTTTTCTCTCTTCTTCTTCCTATACATTTGAAAGTCGTTCTCAAAACATCCACTGATTTCAATACCAACAAGCATGAGTACATTAAGATCAACAGTAGAGAGAGTTTTTCTATGCCTGCCTTGCAGACTGTGTCCTCTTCCCAATTTAAAAAAAGAGTATATTATTCTTCAAAGTAGAGACAAGGAAAGAACAAAACAGAAATCAATTTCAAAATCTGAATGACATAGAAAATTTTAAGACATGCTTCAAGAATACATATGGGTACTTATTATATTTCCAAAAGCTATATCACAAGATGATAGTTAAAATTTTTGCAAAGATTATGAGCATGTTTAAAGCCATGTTATTTTTGGAGACTCTAGAAAACCATATGAACAGAAAACGTTCTCTTAGCATAAATATGTAAGCTGTTTACAGTGAAAGAAGTAGTATAACAGATACATGAAATAAAGCTGAAAACATTTGATGGGGGACTTTGAATTTTTCATTCTTCATCTTCAAAGTTATAATAGTTCTTTGGCAAACCCTGTTGGTGTTTGATGTGTTTTCTTCTGTCTGTGTTGTAATATTATACATATGTTTTTATACAAAGAGTTTATTCATAACAGTCCTCTCTTGTTTTATTTGTCTGGCAAGGAAAATTACAGTCATAGTCTTCTTATATGGTGCAGTCTTAGAATTTAGCTTTGCAATTCATGCTCAGTAATTTGCAACTGACTCTGGGGTTCTCTTTAGGAAGATGACCAGTTGCAAATACTCGCACATATGGAGAATATATACTATTACTCAATGAATTAAATGTAGTCAGATGTTTGATTATACTCACTGTAAAAATGTAGACTACCTTATCTTATGCCAATATGTTTTCAGAAAGAAAGTCCCTTGCCAATATTTTCACAGAGGTTGTGGTGGGACAATTAATATTCCTTGAGAATATACAGAAGAAAGATCACCGATGCAAGAGGATGCATTAAATCAGTATCATTCAAGGCTATGCAATTTCTTCCTCTTATATATCACATTTCTTTTACAATATTTTTATAAATCATATTAATTCAACTAAGATAAAGGAAACAGTGACATTAAGTATCAAGAAAAAACATAGACAGACTACCTGTCTTATAATTTCAGCAGCTATTTTGAAATTGCTAATTATGTTTTGTCCCACAGCTATTCAACTTTCTTGGCTTAAATAATGAGTAATACAATAATTTGCATTCTTTTAGTCATCTATTCCACATTCCATTCTACACCATTGCCAAATTACTAGCAATGTTCCTCTTACACCTTCCCATATTTTAATTTGGCAGTCTAAGGTCAGGTAATTTTTAAAATTTGCACTTCTCTTGTGGACATTCAAAATACTTTAAAGACAGATAAGAACCTCACAACTATGGCCTTTAAACAACTTGACGTAGATAATCTTTTCTTAGCTAGCTCTCCATGGCTAAAAGGCAATAGCCTTTTAGCCTTTAAGTATGACAGCAAAGTCATTCGACTGAGACAGCATTTCTGAATTTATCCAACCTTTAGCAATGTTACTTAGATTCGTAGAATCATAGAATGGTTAGGGTTGGAAGGGACCTTAAAGTTCCAACCCCTCTGCCATGGACATGGGTGCCACTCGCTAGACTAGGTTGCTCAGGGCCTCATTCAACCTGGCCTTGAACACTTCCAAGGGCAGGGTTTCCATAACTTCTCTAAGCAAGAAATGCATCTAATCTAAGACTGTTCTCTTTCCGTTTAAAACCATTGCCGCTTGTCCTGTCACCCATATAAAAAAAAATCCCTTTCCCTTCAAATGTCAACTAGTTCAACCCCCCTGCAGTAATCTGCTTCGTCTTCAACAAGATCAGTTAGCTCAGAACCCTGTTCTTGGAACGTGCCAGTTGAGTAACAATAATAATAGTATTAGTAATATAGTAATAGTAACACCAAGATAAAAAATGAATGCAAGTGTTGGGTCAATTTATCGTTCCTTTATGGCTGGATTTTAGTAGGAGTGAATTGGAATAGCAATTACATTGATGCTAAATAAGCCTTTCTCATCAATGGTAATGCTACTCAGTTAATCTTGATGTTCACCCCAAATTGTTCTGGCTAGAGCACAGACATTAAAATATTCAGGTAAGTACAGGTATGTGTGTACTAGCAAGAAATAGCTCATATTCTGTTAACCAGAAGGAATCTTCAATACAGTTCCTCCATGGCATCTCCCCGATTTTCGGCTTTTTCTGTGTGCGTGTGTGTGTGTGTGTTTTTGTATGCGTGTGTGTGTGTGTGTGTGAAAAATAATAAAGCACCACTGTAAACATGAAAACCAACATGAGGGTTATTATAAAAGAAGAAATTATCTTTTTTTGTTTTTTGTCTGTAATAGTTGTCAATGATGCTCCTCTGGATATTTTGCAACAAGTGACAGGAATAGTTAAAGTAATGACTCACTGTAAGTGGAAATGAATATCCTGCTAGCTCAGAAATTCCAGTAGGATTACACACAGATTGGGGGGGGGTGTTTTAAGTTTATGTAGCATACACAAAATTTTTGAACAGTTTTTTTTAGTTTCCTCAAAACAAGGTGTGCAAGATACTATTGTATCGGCATGAACAATATCGGAACTACCATCCTCTTTTTCCTGAGATACACCCCAAAATACTGTGTTTGAAAGCCTTAAAAGCTAAAGCCGGGAACAGGAGGGAGTTTCCATGACTCACCCCGTAGACATGCTTAGTGCAGGTTCAGGCTAAAGAGTTCAAGTGCTTTCTGTGATGCAGAATTTCACCTCACAGATGAACAGAGATATCTCTTCTGATTAGCATGCACTGTTCATCTGAAAAATCATTGTACAAAAAAACCTATAAAATAAAAGACACATTTAGAACATGAACTAAATATTGATTTAGGTGGGTAGAAACACGTAACCACATTCAAGTAACAATTCTAAGAGTTGTGATCACTTGGTTTCTAGGAGATAGTGCCTAAATTCCAGTTCATGCTTGGTGGTTTAGCATTGTAAAACTGATTGAGGCTCCTCCCTGACATCTAAAAACTACTATCTTTCCTTGCCTCATCAGAAGCCCAACCCAACTGTACATTTCTGAAACTGAAATATATTCGGCTCTTAACAAAAAAAAAAAAAAAACAGGGTTTTTTTTTTTTTTTTTTTTTGGGTTTTTGGCCTTTTTTTTTTTTTTTTTTTTTGGGTTTTTGGCCTTTTTTTTTTTTTTTTTTTTTGGGTTTTTGGCCTTTTTTTTTTTTTTTTAATTTCTGGGAAATTTATCAATTAGCTCTGCAAAAAAGAGTGAAAATATATCATTCTAGGAAAAGAAAAACAAAGATGCACTGAAAGAAATTTAAAATGAAATGCAGAAAAAGTGTTCAATCTTATGCTTCAGTTAAACTATGGGAATGTGTTTGGGAAATGTGTCAACCAAGACACCTTTCAGCATTTTGCATATGGCAGTAATCCCATTCATTGCTTTGAAAATCAAGAATAGAAAGCCAATCTAGAATTTCTACTCAACATAAAATTGTTGCTGAGAATATCAGATTCACATAACACATTCCCTGCAGCATGTATTGATAAGAGCTTGAATTCTGAAATTCTAAATGACATGACATTTTCTCGCAATGTAGTAATTTTCTTCTTACAAGGCTGATATCTTTCAGTCACCTCTACCTGTAGAGCTGTAACTATACTATCATGAAGCTATGCTAAAGAAAATACGGGTAATTACATGAAAGGATAGAACTGGCTTATCTAAGAACATAAGATATTTTAAAAAATATGCAAACTAAATTTCAGAAAAAAATTTAGAGATTTATTTTTTTAGAAACAGAAACTAGCTCAATGAATGTGTGAGCTATTTGCTTTTCTCTAGATCAGTCTTCACTGTTTGCTTGAATTTCACTAGAATGATATCAATACCTAGTAATATTTATACTTACCAGTGGATTTTTTCCATATGAATGGTTTGGGTTGGAAGGGAACAACCTCCTGACCTGGGCAGGGACATGTTTCGCTAGACTAGTTTGCCCAGAGCTTGCTCCAGCCTGTCTTTGAGCACCTTCAGGGATTGGGTACCCACAACTACTCCGGGCAAGGTTCCAATACCCCACTGAGAGCAAAGAATCCTGAGAGCAAAGAACTTCCTGTGAGAAAAGAGGAACATTTTAGATAAAGAGGTAGATAATTATTCTTTCACATCAGCTTCATATTTAGCATCAGATTTTAATTTGCTATCTTTACTTTTGGTTTTTTTTCCTCTTACTTCATTACATTAGTCTCCCTATCCTTATTTTGTTAATCTCTCTGCATTGCTGTATTCCTAACTTGACTTTATTATTTTGTCATTTCTCTGCATTCCAGGTTTTCTTTGAAATTGTTCAAATTGTTCAAAAATTGGTGGAATCAGTTCTTTGCCTTTCTATAACAAATCTACACGCTAAATACAAATGTAATCATAATTCTGGAAAAAAAAAATAGATACTGTCTTGAGTTCTACTTTTATCTCTAACAACACAAATTTCATTAAAAAGCGTATTGTATAAAAAAATCAAGTATTAGCCAATCTTAGCCTAGAACCTTGAACAGTATACCAGGTTACACTTCTGCTTCTCCTTTTTATTTCTTTACCACAGCCACGTAAATATGGCCTCTTTTCTTTCCTGTTTGGATGGTTGTTTTTTGTTAAGAAAAAAGGCTAACCACTATTTTGTAAAGGAAATTGTCTCCTAAACATTATCAAAGAGAAAGAAGCTAAAACATTTCTCACTAGGGAATTTTTTTTTTTTTTTGGTGGTTGTATAATTTTAATTCCTGAAACTGTTTCTATTTTCTTGGACATAGAAAAATTTATTTGCAAATTTTGTAAAAGTTGAATGCATTCTGCTTTCAATTTCATTTTTTTTTTTTTTTAGTCAAAAGCAGGCAAGAATATTTCAAAAACTTGATTAAAGTACAGGGAAAAAGTTGATCTTTCCCACCTTTTTTGTTTGTTTGTTTGTTTGTTTCAAATATCTATTGTCATGAATTATCAATAAGTGAAGAAGGGTCTTATTTCTTGCAAGTGAAAAGCAATTTTATGTTTAATTCCATTTCACATGTGCCAGTTCAAGGTCACTAAGTAAATGTTCTCCAGTAGTACACTTCTCAATGTTCTAGCACACCTCTTATTGGGTGCTAATGTACAGTCTGTGTACAGGTGTTTATCTGTATATATTGCACCTTACTGAGAAATTTGTCCCCACAGAATTTTCAAGACAGAAGCTTTAATGGTGCAGTTTTCTAATACTACTTCACAGCTGAAAGGTCTTTGAGCTTTGTGACGAGAATGTTTTAATCCTGTGAAAGAAGAATGAAGATATTTGCTTAGGAGGTAAATGCAAGCTGTAGCGCTGTTCTTTTTGTTGTAATGGAAGTGGACTCAAAGGCTGATACTCATATACTCATCATGGTTGGATGGCCAGTGCTTGAAGTGAGCTACTTTTTTTTATTGCTCAGAATAACTTTATACTGCATTGCAATGCCCACTAACTACCCACTACCATCCCGAATAAGCCCCTTCTGAACTCTTCCTTTTGACTACTGATAAAATGTAGCATCTGGGGCAAGCACATGCGAGTAGAGCAGCCCCAGTTTAAGAATAGGATAGGGAATAGCTCTGCGATCAGCTAAGTCTTTGACTGCAAAACTAATTTTGCAGGTTTTAAGTTCTGTTGCTCTTCAGATATGATATGGCTGACTTGACCTCCTCTTTCATGAGTGAGTTAAAAGTTTCTTTGTTGAACTTCTCATGGCTTCTTCAAACAAAAAAAAATGACCTGACTCTTCTTCTGCTGAAAGTGGCGTATTACTTATCAGTCCAATATCAAAGGCTTCTGCCAGACACAGAAAATAATTTTCTAGAAGTATCTGCAGTTCTTTCATCTTCCCAAAGTGAATTGAGATGGACCTCTTGCTCCCAGAATGCCCTGAGAAATGGATCGTAGGAGCTATTCTATAAGTGAAATATGTAAATGGCTGGCTTCCTTCTTCTAGAAACCTTGAGAAATAAATTGCAAACTGAATACACACAGCTGCCATTTCTCCTCCTACCAAAACCTGTAATAAATGTCATGTTTCAGGGAGTATATAGCAATAAAAACTGCTGTTTCTGCATGTGGCCACTGAGTCTGAATTTGTACAGGGCGGAATAACGCAGGAAAGACCATTTTTCAAATAGTTTGTACATTTGGTTTTCTCACCCTCAAACACAACGAATGCTTAAGCACAATGTTGAGTAAATGATTTCATTGTTCAATGGGCATTTTCAGGCTTAGGGTTTTGATACTGGTGAGGTGAACAAAATAAGAGATAAAGGGCAACATTTTCAGTGTTGTTCTGGAAATTCATTTTAGTTTATAATGCATTATACTTCCAACAGTACTGAAGTTAGGGCCTCAGCTGCTGACTCATGTCAGCTATGCATGAGCTAAAAAAAAAGTAACTTTGGCCAGAGAGTCTGCAGTTAAACAAGAGTGGGAAATTACTACTTGAAATATTTCATTCCAGTTAAAACCTCTACCAGTACTAAAAAGAAGCTATTAAAAGGATTTTAATGATGGAAAATAAAAAATTTTGCTAAATAAAATTATAAGAATAAAAGTAATATTCTTTGCCCATAAACTGTATTTCTATGTCTTATAGCATATGCTTGTTATTTTTTTTTGTTTAGATTATTTTACTATTTCATACCTATGAGTGCCCTCTAGGTCTGACTAGCTGTGTCCTTCTTAAGGAAAATCAACTTAACTTAATCCTGAAAAGGCTTAGTAGCTCCTGCAGTTTTGAGTACCATCAATACTGACTGAAACAGAAATAAATCATTATTTGAATGTTCAGCACCTTTCAGAAAAACGCCTATAAATATTAATGCTGCATATTAGAAGCCTTGCATTCTGAAACTTATATATGGTGTGGATAAATCAAAACTTGTCTTTATCAGCAGGTAGATTGAATACTTCACCGATGGAAGAACAATCATGAAACACATTTGAAAAATCTGAAAGGAGCAAGAGCTAAAGCAGTGAATGAAAGAAAAAAACATGCAGTAAAATATTCTCTGTTATTCAAATATTCTGTCTGGATGAGGGAATGAAAAAATGGCTGTTAAGGAGAAACATTACTGTTCTGTAAAAATTTCAGTGATATTAACAAAAATGACTCTACTGGTAGTCATGAGATTTCTCTTTCAGAAGAATGAAAATACTGTGAAAAAGGCTCAGAAACTGTGAAAAAGGTTCAGAAAAGTGAGCTCAGAGTCTGTGAACTCAATACAGTCTTCTTTCTGTTGAACTTCTCACTTCAAAAAAAGGTATCAGCCAACTGAAAGAACGTGAAAAGAGATTGATGGGCAACACCTTTTACCTGTGGCTGAATTGTTTGATTAGTCTACAGAACACGAGGAAGGGATGACAGTATGAAAGTAGTTTTCATTTATGCGGTAGGTTGTAAAGAGGTAGGATCTATTCTGTTTTCTGTTCCATGGGGGAAAAGGAAAGGACATGTTAGGATAAAACATGACATGGCAAGAAATTAAATGTTATAATAATAGTGTGCATAACTTGCAATAACTTGCAGAAATTAAATATAATAATAATATGTAGAACTGCAATAACTTGCAGAAAGGAGGGCATTGGACAAATTTTAGAAGAAAATGAAGGCAGTCATCAGGCTAGAATAACAGTGAAACAGAATGCCTGTGAAACTTGTAAAGCCTACTATCACTGGAGGAGAAAAAGTGAATGCTTTCTGAGACAGAAACTGAAGCAGATGAGTTCTGTCATCACTTGTAAATATTTTTATACACCTAGAAGTTTTCTCCCAGTAATAGAATGAAAAGGTACCACAACTCATGCATAGATTTCAGTGATTTTGCCATCTGACTCAGCATAGTAGGGTGCTCTTAGTAATCAAAACAAATCTAAACTCTTGACAGGGAAACAAGAAAAATTTCTCCTTGAAACACTTCAAGTGATTTAACTTTCAATAATTTTTCATTTAGACAATAGGTGTATTTTAGTCTGCTCTTAGCTTCTTTTCAATTATGAGATCAAAGCAAGAAAAAAGCATTCTTTTACCTCTTCACTGTTGGAATTCAATACAACAACTAAATATTCAGTCAATAATTGCGAGAGCCCAGCTTTAGAAAGCATAACAAACGTTCATTAAGATTGTCTTAAAGAAATCTTTATTGTTCAAAAACTGTTTGTATAAGTACTAAACAGGGAAATGTTTAAGTCAGAGACTCAACTATCAACTATTTGTCTACTAAGGGACAAAAGCAGCAAAGTCCATTTAGGGAATACAAAGTAACAGTACTTTCCCCATACCCCCACCCCCACCAATCTGAGAAAATTTAATACTCTTTCTTTTCAATGAAGTGAGAAAAAAAAAATACAGAAAAACAATAGCTTTATTATCTTAATTACATCATGAAAATTAAGAAAAATTCTCACTTTTTCATGAGCAAAATCAGGACTATAAAGCTGTGCTTTCATCTGGATTTTGAGTAATCATTTTTTGCCTAAGACATTTGGAAAAGCTCTATTTTACTGTTCTGGTTCCTTCTAGCTCAGTCTAAGGGCAAAGGCTTCTCAAAAACTCACCCAAACTCTGTCTGAGATGTTCAGTACTTGGAACTGTAATCTTCAACATCATACTTCAAAATCAGTTCTTCTTCAATGCACTATGAGAGACAGACAAAATTTTAGAATTTTCTTTAGGGAGATTTGAAGCCAGTTGATGGCATCTAAGTTGGGATAGGTAATGCAAATACCAGGGTTTAAAAAATCAGGGGGAATTGCAAATCAGTGGAAAAATATGACATTATAATAATCAATAAAGGGTCAGATGAACATGCTAAAGTCTTCAAACAGTAGAGTGATAATGAGAAAAATATTGAGTAAGAAGTATTCATTCATTTCCTAGAATACATCATGTCTGTTGAAAACTAAGGCAGGCATTTCCCCACACTTACATAAAGTTCCTCTGTCTGTTGCAGTAGTTGTAGTAGTAGTAATATACCAAAATGGAATACCTGAGAACATGTAATATAAATGATAATCATATTACAAATCCAAAACAAAACGTTTTTTTAAAAAAAAATTGTCTGGTATATCTAGCATCTAAAAATGTGAAGCAATTTTGGGGTTGAAAAGGTCATTATATTTCTTGAACTTGCAGTCCTTTTATTGAGAGGTTAACAGTTTAACCTTTTTTTACATACGACCAGAAGTCCAACACCAAATGTTTTAATATTTAATTACCCCTTGTCATTGCACAGCAGTGAGGGGAGCAGGAAGGTGAGGTTATTGAAGCAATAAGCGCCTGTAAGAATGAGAATCAGGAAAATATAACACATGAGCATACTGAAACAAGAATAATAAACTAAAGTGGTTGATGAAATTGCTCTGATCTGGAAAAAATAGATCTTTCCTGAAATCTGATTTGATTTAAAAAAAAAAAAGATCTAAGAGTATTCTATATCTTTTTGTATGTTTTATATAAAAATATAACTTATGTATATTAATAATATTATTTTAAGAAAAAACATTTTGTAACTGGAACATAATGCCATGAAAGCTCTCAGAATATTGAATCTGCTCTACTGAGTCCACTAAATTGTTTGTACCTTTCTTTTGTTCAGTTTTTCAGAGCTCAGATAGGGTTGAAAAAGTCTGAGTAAAACAAAGCCATAATAATTATTTTCAGAAATTTCATACTATTCCATAGGTCAGTTCTGTCATCTTCTTGGAACGGAATTTTATGTGTGTGCACGTATGTATGGAAGTATAACCTGTTTGCTAGACCATCTTATTTTAAATCCAGTAATTTAAAATATCACCTGGTTTTGATTATTATCAAAGTGGCAATTTGAGGATCCAATAAAATGGAAATTAACCCAATATTATAGCTAATTTGCATATGCAAATTGAATTTTATTTGCTTAACACAAATAGTTTTCGATACCACAGTAATGACGCTGATTTATTAATATTGGATAGTAGGAACAAATTCTTTATTGTGAGGGTGGTGAGGTACGGAAATAGGTTGCCCAAAGAAGTTGTGGATGCCCCATCCTTGGAAGTACTCAAGGACAGCTTGAGCAGGTCTTTGAGCAACCTGGTCTCATAGAAGATGTCCCTGCCCATGGCACAGAGTTTGGAGCTGGATGACCTTTAAGGTCCCTTCCAACCCAACCTACTCTGTGATTCTATTATTACATTATATAGCATATAGATTTATGTATTATTATGTTACAGCCATAATAAAGTGATCCATTTCATCCATCAGTAGTGATAAAAAAAGGGCTTGAAAAAAAATGGGATTTTTCATTGTTTTCCTTCTTTTTTCCTGATTTTTTTTTTTTCTTCAGTAATCAGAGAATTATTTAGAAACAAGTAATAAAATAGCTTGCAATAGACATAGTGGACTTACAATTATGTTACTTAAAATGGTGAAAGACTTGTACCACTAGTTATTCCTTTAGTAGGAGGGAATATCTTGGTCCCACGGAAGTCAATAGTATCTTTGCTATTCATTTTAGATACAGCAGGAATTCTCTTATAGTCTTTTAGAGCTTTGCCAAGTCCTATGATACGAACATTATCTCGCCAACCAGACCAAATTTTGTTTCAATTTTTTTTTTTTAAATTTTTTTTTTTTTTTTTTTAATTTTCTCTTTGCTGAAAGAGATTGCTTTTCTCTTCTTCCAGGTCAGAAACGTATTTCCTTGGATATGACAGATCTTAGGCACATGTTAAAAAACAATAGAGGAATTAAATCACTTCAGCCTTGGAAATCACTTACCACTTGTGAAGGTGATAAAGAAAATGCTAAACCCATTGTAAGTACTATCTCAATGAATTTCTGGCACAACTTTATCTAGTTTGCAAAATCATATCACCTAGAGTGTTCTCTCCTTGAATGTTTACTTTCCAAAAGAAGTCCCCACTTCCAAAATAGATTTTACTCTTTTTTAATCTGTGAGTTGGTTTTTTTAGGGAAAAAAAACCCTTACACCTATTCCTATAGACATGAAGGAGAAAAGCTTCTTAAACTAGGTCTCTGAAGACAAAAACCACAAAAATCCAGAAGCTACTTCAGTTCATCAGTTTATTTAATCTTCAGCTTTATTTTCTCGAATTCACATCGTCTAATGGAAACATAGATGGTAAAAAATTTATCCCGGTGTGTGATGGGTCCAAAAGAATAGTGGAGATGGAAGGGGGAAAGAAAAAGACAAATAAATATTTTTTGATGTTTCATTCACCTATTCTGTAAATAATCAGAGATGAACAGAGACAGAATTTCCTCATCTGTCTTTTACATTATTCCAGGCATATTCCATGCATTTTGTTGCATGTATCCTGGTTTTGATAACTATGCATTGATTACTTCTTGTAGTTAGTTGGTTCTTTGAAGCAGTGACATTTTTAGTTTCTAAATTACATTATTATTTTAGGTATGATTTTTTCAAACAGCTACAATTATTTTCACATTTTTTTATGACTTAGGGGACAAGAGGAGGTTGTTTGTTTAAACTACATGCCCCGATGAGTTTTTTCCAATGTCTAGCATTCACTTCAAAAAATATTAATCTAAATTTCCTTTTTCTTCCTACTATAGATCTCAATTATCTGGAGACTTCATTTCTCTAGGTACTGAATACTGATTATCACTGCCTATTATAAATAGTAATCACTTTTATACCAAAGAGACCAAAAATGTCTTTTTCATTTTCTTGTCTATTTTTTAAATCTCAGCAAAGAGTCGCAGTATGTTTTTTATCATTATTATTTCCAAGAGACTGCTAGATATGATTCTGTAATGATTGCTACTATTTAGTAGCAGTTACTGCAACTCTAGCCACCAGTCTCTCCGGATTACTCAAGACTAAATGACTTAGGACTGTTTCACCTCCCTTGGGCTATTTCAGCAAATAGCTAAAGGGGTTGAGAAAATAGCTCTAGGGGTTGAAAAACGTCTTCTCAGAACTCTCTTATATTCTGACATTAAATCAGTTTGAATTTGAATTAGTGTCATCACTTATTTAAAGATAATAGGTATTTCTAGGAAACTAAACACACAGGATTTTTTTTTTTTTTTTAACTGGTGTTGAAGAAAATAGCCCAGATATAGATAAACTACAGTAGGTTCCCCACAGCAGTGCACGTACAAACAAATTGAAAACTGAAGGGCAAAACGTTTTTTTCTTAAGATGGGGGAATGCTGGACAGTGTTCACTGGCACAAGAAAGGAAGCCACAGTCACACAGGGCCCAAGAGGGAAGAAATTGAAACACTTCAAGAGCAATTCAGAAAATTTGTATGTTAGAACAGAATTCCCTTGGATTTCACGTTCAATTCAAGGCATATTCATATAGACACGAATATGTATTTATACTGTTGCATTACAGACATGTAACTGAACCCATCCACTGACATCGTGCAGTCTCTGCAAGTGACAGAAACGGATAAGCATCCAGAGAACCATTCCGATCCCTCACAGTCACAGCTTAATATCTGCTTGAAACACTGATCAAATTATTGAGTCCTTGTAGACATCGGCCTAGCTTGAGTTCATTAGATAACTCTAGAGCGCACTGGAAAAACAAACTGAACACAAGTGCTTCTTATGAGGAGGCCTACGGCAAAGCACTGCCAGTCAGGTGTGAACTCTCTGTGCTGCACTCACGCCTTAGCTAGGGGTAGCGGAAAAAAAATCAGCAGCAAAACAGAAAACAGATGGACTTCTAACAACTTCTTTGTAATACAACAGTGCAGGGAGTCAACTGGAATCCCAGTAGCAACTTCTAAGAGCCTTTTAAGATGCGGAGAAAATCAAGTAAGTTGACCTGGAGTGACGTGACTAACGAGGTCCTCTGCATCTAATCATCTAAATTGGAAAAGCAGTTTGCAGTGAAGATGCTGCAGCATCACTACAGCAGTAGTGCCTGATCATGGGAAATATCCAGCATAGATGTCCTAAACCTTGAAGATGTATGAGCCCCTGGTAGAACTTCTGCATGACCTGTCATGGAGTAGTCTAGGAACGACAATGTTTTCTTTTCCTATGGAAGCTGGACTACTGAATTTCAGAAATACCAGACAGTGGACAATAAGGAAAAAAGAAGTTTGATTTTCACAGTGGGTATGACAAAAATTTAGGGAAAACATTGCCTCAATTTTGGAAGAAGAATTTCTATCCCTCCTGTGTGACTTGGTTGTTTCTTTAAAAAGAGTATAAATGCTCACTATAAATTTGAAGCAATTCTCCCTTGTGCTGTCACTACATGCCCTTGCCAAAAGTCCATCTCCAGCTCCCTTGTAGGCCTCCTTCAGGTACTGTAAGGATGCTATAAGTTCTCCCCAGGATCTTCTTTTTCTCTGGTTTCGTGAGATATGGAGTCTGGATGGCCAGTGTTCTTTTTTGTCTGGCTCCTCTCCGGATTGTGAGTAAGTACCTTTCTTGAATTCCTGTCGTCTTAAATTCCTTTCATTTAAGTGTCCAGGTTTTTTCTCCATACAATATATCTGAATCTATTAAGTCATTCCTAGACTGTCCTACTTTAATTGCTCTCTAGTTAATTAAAATAAAAAAAACCAACCAAACAAAAAAGCCCAAAAAACAAACAAAAAACCAAAACCAAACCAAAACAAAAAACCTCTAATCTTCTGGACAGGCCTTACTCTCACAGTTTCTGGGTTTTCTGCTTCCTTGCTCTGACCATTTCTCATTTAGCCAGTGTCGTAGACCTCTCAATAGGTTGTTTCCAGAGTTGCCTAACTCAAAATAATTCAACTACAGAAGTGAATGGGAATAAAAAGCATTCAAAGTGGGTCTCCCTTTATGCTTAGCAGTGCCAGATTAGTTAAAATTTCCCTTTTCAAAAAAGGTATTTTACTTTTCAATATTTCCTCAAATACTTGACATTCAGCATGGGTGGGGTGTGCCTTTTGAAAGATCCTTTTCTTCCCTCTCTGTCTCCCTCACTTTCTTTCTTTTTTTCCTCTTCCCCTCCCCTTCCCCATTTTTATTATTAAATCTGGCAGGATCAGAACAAAAATTACAACTGTGCCCAGCCAGCTCTATTATTTCTTCACCTCCTCAAAGCTGGTTCTTACATTTTGAAATTTGACATGTGCAAAAGGCTGTAATCACCTTATTACCTGAAAAGAATTTCTGCAAATAAGCAATAATTATCATCTACCTCCAGTCATAGATATCTGGTGCCCTTTACAAATACTTTATTCTTCTATAACAGGCATTAGAATCATTAAAATATGTTCCAACAGCAAAAGCTTGAGGGTTAGTAGCATCTTTATATGCATGAGAAGATTTACTTTCTTATCCTGACCATATCCTTAAATTTCTAAAGAAATTAATAAATTATTTAAGTATTATTAATATATTTTTCAGTGTCTTTCTGGCAGACCTTTTGACTTCCTAAGTTCTACTTTAAGTGTATTGTTGATTGTCTACATGTACACATAAGTTTCTCTCTTGATTACTAAGCAGAGTCTTAGGTATGCTGAGCTCCACAGAACTTGTAATATAAAACATTACGAACTCAGATTTCTTGAGAGAAAATTATATGTCACATAGAGAAGAAGAAAGCTCTATGGTGTATTATGATTAAAACCTTTAAATCATTTTCTCCGCCTCTCTTGATAACTAGCTTTGCAATTTACTGTCTGTCTTCGTTATGTTCCCAGCAGGTTATTAACAATTAATTAGCAATACATCTCAAATGCTCTCTGCACCACTGTACTAATTGCATGGCGCCAGAATGGGACTCTGCTTGGTAAATAAACTGTAGCCATAACCATTTGTTTTTAGATGAGACATATACACAGCTTACAGATATTTTTCATGTTGTATTCCAGCCTTTACTCAGATGTGCTGCTAGGACACATAAAGACTACTTATGAGTTTTGGATGAACGTATTCAACTCTTCTACAACATATAGAAACTTAAATAATTTTACTTGTGTCATACTCATCTCATCATTCCCCTGAAGGTTTCTTTCTCCCTTTCATTTTCATTCTATATCAGTAATCCTGTTCTTTGCATTAACAAAAAATCTAGGAAAAGCCACCTCCCAAAACTGCAGATTCTGTGCAGGGTCAAATGAAAAGATACCAAAAATAAAGCAACTAAATGTTTTTCATACGCTACATAAATATATAAGTAAATGCTATACTTGTGTGTTCAATAACAAAAGCTAAATTGAAACCCCCCCAAAAATAACATTCAATCTATGAGACGTTGTATTACAGGAGGGAAATAGCACAAGAGAATCAACTTGCTTTTTTTTTCCCTTGTGAAATTTTCATCACCCTTTCTTCTATACTTTTTAAGTTGTATAGAAACGCTTAATCTTCAACCAGACCAATTTTTGTCTCTTTAGCAACAAGAATAGTAGAAATAGATGTAAATGGTGCAGAATTAGATATATGCAACAAATGCTTACATTGACTCCAAAAGGTGATTTGTATATTTCTCTTCTTTTAAGGTCATCTGGCTAGAAGAAATATAACCAGCTTAAATACTTAATTATTTCATTATAAAATACTGAACTTATTTCATTTTCATTTATCACATATTTAATACATTACATTTCTCCTTGCGATACTTAATCATTGATCGTCTTCAACACATGTTTTGTGTCCTATATATTGAATTAAATTCTATTTATTTCATTGATATCAGTATCAAATCCTTCATATTTTAAAATAATAACAAGGAGAGATGGAAAGAAAAGCAAGATACTTGGATATGAATGCTGGTATTCCAAACCACGTTCAACTGTGTTAACTTGCATGTGCTTCTAAAAAAAAAATCCAAAATATCCCAAATAAATTAAAAAAGCCCCTCTCACAACAAAACCCCATAAATATTAAATTCATGAAGATGCAGAAAAACTTGACATCTGACACCTTAACATGAAACACAGGGAGAACTTGTGATTCATGTAGCAGCTTATTTTTCTGCTGACCTGTTTTTTGTACTTAAAATCAAGTGTAATTAGTCACCTTTTTTATTATGAAAAATTTTAATTTCCATATTTGTGTCTCAGGCCATTGACTTTCATACAGAGCTTATTCTTCTGGAAACATTATAGGCTTTCTGCCCAAAGTATACAAAACACGATCAACAACTTCAAATACATTTAAAAGTCTTAGCACTCTAATATGTCCAGGAAAATAGAATCTGTCGCTTAAGTGTTTTAAAAACCCTATAGCACTTAGGAATCTTCCTACATGACTTCCTAAAGATCGGTAATACTCAAAGTATAACAAGTGTCATGGCAATCATGAAACCATTTAACAGATTTTTTAAATTAAAAAAAAAAAAGAATTAATTCTATTAATGGGTAGTTTATCATAATTCTCTGCACAAATAAAGCTGCCTAATTGTTACAAGGCTTTTGAGAGTAGGATTTACACTTTCATTTTCAAATCCTGGTCTCATGAGAAGCCCATGGAAGTTCAATTTCAATATAATTTGAATAGATTTATGAGGTAAAATCTTGGCTCCACTGGCTTCAAAGATGACAGGATTTCACCTACAGCCTTCTCAGCAACTTAACACTGTCCAGAGATTTTTCGCTTTTTTGGCAGTAACACAGCACATTCATCCCATACCCCATAAGTGGAGCACAGAAATCTCAAAGAAAGCTAACATTTTGGTGATTATTTGCAGCTCTTTTGCAAAGTTTGTATAGAAAGCAACCATATAACAAGGCTTTCATACTAACATCTTCCCTGGGTCAACATCCTGATGTAACTTCCAAAGCAGCCATGGAATAATGATATTTCTTCCCTGTAGATCTTTCTTATTTTCTTCTGTATCTTTCAAAAACCTTATTTTGCTTATTCTAGTAAAATTATATGCTCAGTAAATTCTTCCTAGCATTGCAATTAACCATGTAAGTAATTACATTTGATGAAATTATTAAAAAATATCAGAAGTTGCCAATGTATCAAGTTCTAAAACTCAAGACGTAAACATTGCTTAAATGGAATGACCTTTTGGCATCCAAGACAGATTGAGATGATATTGAAAACCCATGTTCTGTTAAAAGTGTTGATCACATTTTGTTTAACTCATGTAGAAATTGAAAACTTGTTTTTAGTTTATAATATATTACTTAATACTGGTCAGCTTCCACCTCTCACCGATCGCTTCCATACATTAATGAGCTCATGACAAAATACAAATTCTAAATTTGTAGTATTCAGGATGTTAAACAAGATGATGGAATTCATTATACCTGGCCTTAAAAATAAAAAATAATCTTAGATTTTTATGCGTATACTAGTGTATAGACATACTTCTAGTATGTCTAGAAGAGAAATTAGAAAATGGAGAAAATACTGATTTGAATCAAAAACATATTTCCCTCAAACACTATTTACAGAAATAGTAAGGGGCGAGGGGCTGTGTTAATTATGGATGAAGGGAGAACACTTTTACTTCTGTTTTTCTGTGAGAAGGCTATCATATGCAAATCTTCTAGCACCATTAGTGAAAAAAGTTTTCATCAGTGCTTTTCATCTTTGATCTTTACCTAGAGGGATAAAACAATGCTTCCTTAAGGCTGAACACATCAGCAGAATCTTTTTCTGGTTCTTAGAGCTGGTTTAAATTTCCTCTGGAAGTTGTTACCTAAAAAAAATATAACACCAATCCAAATAACTTATGATATATTCGTAATTCTGCTTAGAAGAAGGCAAGGATGAAGCACAACAATTGCTATACATTTTCCTAATGGTATGGCTGCAGCTTAATTCTAACAAAGAGAAAGGAATGTCTGAAGCCTTAATTTCTTTACTGGATGTGTTGCTTACTCCTCATGAATATTCAGTTGGTCCAAGAGTTTAATTTATTATTTTTGGTATATAAATATAGGTACTTAAATCCACCTCCAGACAGTGAATTTAATGACAAGCTACTAGGTGGCCAGGCATAGCAGCATGTTTTCATTTTAAAGGAAACAAAATTTACTGTTGTCTAGTTCTATCAATGCTGTTGTTCAAAGTGTTTTTCTTTTTAACTAAGGGAAATATTTTCACAAGGTCGGGGAGCAACAGCAGCATTCTGTTCTGCTAACAGAATGATCAAACATGTTGGCACTTAACTCTACTCCTCTTAGTTCCATAGATTTCCAATACAACGAAATGCTTTTATGAATACAGGGTGATTCCAGATGTAGTCCAAATTTTAGGCTCAATTGAGTAGTCTAGACACAAACCTATACTGTCGTATGAGACCTTTTATCTTGTCAGAGACATATACATAGAACAGAAAAATGAGATGCAAATCCATGAGGACCATGCATGTCATAGACTGGTAGGTCAGCAAAGCAAATGTCGTGATCTGGCTATATTAAAAAAATAAAACGTGTATTTAGCATGCTTTCAAGTGCAATGGAACATTGTTGCTCTTGTTCCACAGCCAGCCTGGTCTTCAGGAATCCCAAGTCCCTGTTGCCAGAAAGAAGGTCTGGAAGAAAGAAAACTTACCCCTGTTGTAGGAGGATGACCTTGGGGAACACTTAAACAAACTGGACTTACGAAAGTCCACAAGGCCCAGTGGGATGAACCTGCAAGCACTGAGGGAGCTGGCTGTCCTGATTTTGTCTGGGATAGATTTAACTTTGTTCCTAGTAGCTGGTACATCGCTGTGTTTTGGATTTACGTTTAAAATAATATTGATAACACATCGATGTTTTAATTGTTGCAAAGCAGCACTTACCCTAAGTCCAGGACTTTTCAGTTTCTCATTCTGCCCAACCAGCAAGGAGGATGCGGCTTCACAAGAAGTTGTGAGCAGACACAGCCAGAACAGTTGATCCAAACCAGCCAAAGGGATATTCTGTGCTGCAAGAGGTCATGGTAAATATTGAAACTTAATGCCCGCTGCTCAGGAACTGGTTGGGCAATGGTCAGCAGGTAGTGATCAATTGCATTGTGCATTACTTGCGTCATGTATTCTTTTTTCATTATTATTAATTTCCCTTCTTTTTCTGTCCTGTAAAGCCATCTTTATATCAATCCACGAGTTTTACTTTTTTATCCAATTCACTGCCCCATCCCCCTGTGGGGAGAGTGAGTAAAGGCTAAATGGTGTTTAGCTGCCTGCTGGGTAAAATTGCAACACTAACCAATACAATTTTGAGACAACTTTCTATGATATTTTTAAATTCATGGTGATCAAGACAACTTACTGAGAAGTGGAAGAAAGATTGCTGCTATCTTGAGAAAGGACAGGAAGAAGGATCTGGGGAACTAAATGACCGTGAGCTTCACCTCAGTCCCTAGGAAAGGGATGCAGCAAATCACCGTGGAAACCATTTCTAAGCAGGAAAAGGACAAGGTGGTTGTGTGGCACGGATTTTTGAAGTGGGAATGATGTTTAATCAAACCAATAGCTTTCTACAATCAGAGCAGTGGTGTGGATGAGGAGAGAACAGTAAAGGTTGTTTATGTTAACCTCAGCAATTCCTCTGAAACTTTATCCTGTGAAACCCTCACAGACAAGCTGATAAAATGTGTACTACACAAATGGACAGTGAAGTGGACTGAAAACTAGATGAACTTCCAGGCTCAGAAAATTTTGATCAGCAGTGTAAAGAGCAGCTGAAGCCCAATCACCAATGTTGTAGACCAGGGGCTGGTACTGGCTCCAATACTTTTAGTTTTTTATTTACATTGTGAAGTCATAACGAAATTTTTGCATCAAAACAATTATTGTAAAATGAAGAAATATTATTTAAGGAATTCTGATAATGTTATTATAAGAAAGTGTATTCTCCAAATTCTACTTGATCTGTCCTGAAAATGATCAGACATCATTAAAATTATTTGCAAAATAAACTATTTACATACTTAGCATTTACTATTTAAAAAATCATATCAAGCAATGTAACTCATAACTATAAGCTGATTCAGATGAGGCAAAATTCATGCCATACCAAATATTTGAGAAAACTCACTATATTTTTGCTGTATGTTAAGTTCTGTACTATGCTCTGTGTGTAGAAGAAAATTATGTTTTATTTATAGTTAAAAGCTCAGTGTAAGAAAGCAAATACTACTATTTTTCTGCATTGCACCAATGTTCTCAAGGTTTTTAAAATTACTTTCTCTCAATAATTCAAATATGGGATCTCATCCCTTTACCTTTTTGGAGAGGTATTATGTGGAATCTGAAACTGAACAGTGCTACACCTGAAAGCCAAAGTATAACCTTGTTAGTTTTTGACATCTTTATGAGCACAAGTGTTTTCATTGGAGAAAGGAAAAAAAATGTCTTCCCTGAGTAGAAAAGGCAGATTTTGTTTTATTTGTTCCTGACTCTCATGGGTAAAGCAGTGAATGGACTGAGGTTTATGACACAGTTTCCTAAGCATGTATTCCTCCAAGAATGTAGATATAAGCCCTTTTGAAGTCAAATCCCGTGGGAAAAGTATGTCAAAGGATATTAGAAACAGCTGACTATTATTTTCAAAATAAGACAAAACCAAGACTCAACAAAACCACACAAATCCAGTAAGTTTAAAGGTCAGACTTTTTTTCTTTTTCCTCCTGATAGTATCTAACATTCCTTTTTTTTAACATGGAAGGTCAATGTGTTTTGACACTTATCCTCCTTTGATTTACCCAGATAAAGAAGACGAATAACTCCATCAATATCAATAGTCCTACTCTTGTAGAATCTGAAACATATTATATCCCATAAAAGATATTCTACTTCATACATAAAGCAGGATTAGTTAAAGACACTATTATAACAATTTGTTAGAACATATTGTAGAAGGCAAGAAGAATAACTGTTCATTTTCACTGTCAAATTTACAGTCACAGCAGCATGTGTTCTGACAGCCTGACAGGGGAAAGAATTTATTGATTTGTTGAGATCTGGAAACTCTTACTAGAACTTGGTGTTGCTTTCACAAAGAGAATATCATGAATGCAGCTTCCAGTTCTACCAGATTGCTTGTGAACAGGAAAATAAGTCACATACCTGTACCTGACTTGTACTTTCTAAAGTGAATGGATAGCTTACTAACAGAAAGAGAAAAGTGAATCAAATCCGTAGGATACCAGCTACGCTGCAAGGCAGTGTGTAATTTTTGTGCCTGGTGCCACTTCTATCGTAATTCACAGATTTTAAGTACTTAGTATTTTACCTCAGCTTCACAGGAAACTAAAGGAGAAAAGTTAATGACTTGGCAATAAAGGATAGAGCACCAGATATACGGCTTGAGTGCAGAATTTTGTTTTGTGTAATCTAATAAATCTTGAACAGTCATATGTTATTTAGAAGCCAGTAGGTCTCAAAAAGGCATGGAGCTCAGTTGGATGTAGCTGTAACACTAGGTTTATCAGGTTAGATTTAGCAACCTTGCCTCCAAATTCTATGAACTGCTCTGGGGGACCTCCAAAAGCCAAGTCAGTGTTTGTCAGTTGTTCTCTGAGACCCTGAAGAACAGATCAAGAGAAGAGCAGAAGAAAGTGCATGAGGAGAGAAGTGAGACTTATGTCTGATCTTTCTAGAAGACAGATTTTGAACAGTGGTGTTAATCTGTATGTTCAGCTTTTCTTCACATGAAAGATGAGATAGTATGAGATTTATCTTGACATTTCTAGGTCCTCAAAAAATGACATACAAGAAGGGAAGGGGAAGGGAAAGGAAGGGAAGGGAATGGAAGGGAAGGGAAGACACAATAATTATAGATGAGAATGCAAAACTGATCAATGCAGCCTTTATATTTCAGTTCTTCATATAATCGTGTCTAGACATGTCACTTAAACTACTGAACAATTAAATAACTTAAGAATTCACAAAATATACAAGGAAAAAAGTTAAAAAAAAAAAAAGAGACCACATTACTATTAGTAGCACGATATTTCTCTTTACTATATCAGTAATGTGCATGAATGTGTGTTGTTATTAGGTGAGTGAGTTCACTGGTAATATAAGAAGAGAAAATCTTCTGATCTGTTGTCTTATGGGAAAAATTAAGCAAAACTTGAATCACATTTTAAACCTGTAGATGGCTGCAAGAGTACTGTGATATTATTTAATGAATTAGATTTCCAAATAAGATTACAGCTTCTTTAACCTATTAATTGCCAGTGAAGTGGAAAAAGGACATATATACTGAGTTCCAAATCATTCTCCCAGAACAGAAAAATGCAAGCTGTCATGTAAATATTTCTGCCAGCAGCTTAATAGCAACAAATTATGTTATTTCTCAAGGTCAGAAAAAAATGCTCTGTAAAATTTGTATACTGATCATATAACACGTTGTTTTCTTTCCTCCTGCGTAGCAAAACTATTTATTTTCACTGCTGTTACCTATATACTAATGAGTCCCATTCTAAACAATTAAAAAAAAAATCTAAATGCTCATTGCATTTTCTATAAAGTTTAATCAATTTTTGTTTTAAGGTCAAGCTCCACAGTGTTTCCAGAGGGGAGAAAAAAATGTTAGAAAATCAGCATGAAATGTCAAATGTACTTTTAGGAATCAGTCTCTATGCTCAAAATTTATGTGTGATTTACATTTAATGTTTTTGTCTGTAATTCCTAGTTTCTAGATGCCTAATGTCCTCCCTGAATTTGGAGCATATCCTACATGTTACGTCTCTCAGATCAGTGGAGAAAGATGAATGAGGCTTCTACTCCTTGATCGGAATTATATAATTCTTTTTTCTTCGAACTGTTTTGTGTCTAAAATGAAGAACGTAGTTACTCTTCTGTTAATTTTCAATCAGTGGCAAATCAAAACTGGGCATGGAAACACAGAGTTAACAGATAGAGATACAATAGAATTACAGAACCATAGAATAGTGTGAGGTGGAAGGAACCTTTATAGGTCACCTATTTCGACTTTCCTGAAATGAGCAGTGACATCTTCAACTCAATCAAGCTGCTCAGAGCCCCATCCTGTGTGACCTTGAATGCTTCCAGGCATGGGGCATCCACAGCTTCTCTGGACAACCTCTTCCAGTTTCTCACCATACTTATTAAAAAGCTCTTCCTCATGTCTAAACAAAATTGACCCACTTTCAGCTTAAAACCAATTCCTCTTGTCCTATTGCAACAGGTCCTGCTACAAAGTTTGTCCCCATCTTTCTTATAAGATCACTTTAAGCACTGAAAGACCTCAGTGAGGTCTCCCTGGAGCTTCCTCTTCTCCAGGGTGAATAACCACAACTCTCTCAGTCTTTCCACCTAGAAAGGCTACAGTCCTCCAATCATCTTCACGGCCTTTCTCTGGACGCACTCTAAGAGTCCTTCTGATGTTGAGGTTCCCAGAGCTGGATGCATTACTCCATGTGGGTCTCACGAGAGTGAAGTAGAGGGGTAGAGTCACCTCTGTCAATCTGTTGGCCACTCCTCTTTTGATTCAGCCCAGAATACAGTTGGCTTTCTGAGCTGCAAGTGCAAATGGCCAGCTCATGTCCAGCCTTTCACTGACCAGTACCCTCAAGTCATTCTTGTCAGGGCCACTCTCAATCCATTCAACCCTCAGCCTGAATCAGTACCTGGGGTTTTCCTGTATTGGGTGTAGAACCTTGTTGAACCTCATGAGGTTCTCATGAACTTGCTCCTCAAGTTTGTTGGGGTCCTTCTGGATGACATTCCCTTCTTCCAGTGTGTCAACTACACTACACAACTCCATGTAGTCCACAAACTTGCTGAGGGTGCACTTAATCCTTTTGTCTACGTCATTGATGAAGACATTAAATAGTACTGATCTCAATACAGACCCCTGAGGGATACCACTTGTCACCAATCTCCATCAGAACAAAGCTGGAAATTTATTTTGGACACAATTTTCAAAAATCACAGAATAACTGAAATTTGAAGGGACCTTTGGAGGACACCTTGTCCCACCATCCTGCTCAGGGAGGGCTGCCTAAAACTGGCTGCCCAGGATCATGTCCAGACACTGTTCAAATATCTCCATTGAGGGAGAATCCAAAAGCCAGGCAACCTGTGCTAAGTGACACTTACAGTGAAAAAGTGTTTTCTGATATTCAGATGTAACCTTCTTTGCTTCAGTTTGCACCCAGTACATCTTGTCCTGTCGCTGGTCACCACTGGAAAGAGCCTGACTCTGTCCTCTTCAAATCTTTTCTTCAGGTATTCATGCACATTAAAAATATTCCACCTGAACCTTCTCTCTATGCTTAACAGTCTCAGTTCTCTCAGGAGAGATGTTCCAGTCACTTCATCATCCTTGTGACTCTGATGTTTCACCTATACTAAGGAGCCCAAAACTGGGCACAGCAATCCAGCTGAGGCCCCTTCAGGGTTGAGTAGAGGGGAAGGATCACCCACCTTGACCTGGCCTCACTCCTCCTAGTGCAGCCCACTAATTTTGTTGGCAATGACACGTAGTTGACTCATGTTCAACTTACTGTCCACCAGTACTGCCATGTCTTTTTCTGCCAAGCTGCTCTCCAGCTGGACTGTGCATGTGCTGTGCTGAAGTTGCTCTTCCCCATATGGAGGACTTTGCACTTCCAGGGTATGCTATACCACCAATATATTCTCCTAATTTGATAGTCTAGGATATTTGAATCATGAGCACACAAAAGACAGGTATGAGTGAGTAAGTAAAGGATCCCCCACCTCTCCTGTAGTACTGACTGAAAGCAAGGTGAAATACCACTGGTCACTTCAAATCACACTAGACACTTCGTTTGTGCAACCAAGGTCAAGTCTGTGTTCAGATCCAGAATGTAGACATGTACATTTTGGCATCTACATTTAAAAGTAAGTATGTGAAAGATGATTTTAAATTCTCCTTGTATTCAATGGATGTCTAGGTGTGAATTCAGTTGCTTAAGCATAGGCACTGGTGGAACATTGCATGGCTTAGTGTATTCCATCTGGCCTTCAGGCGCTCAACCAAAAGAGTGCATGTAAGCCTGTATCATGTCTGCCAGATTTATGTGGATATTTCAAGCACTTAGAAAGCTGAAATAGCACTTGGTATTTGTGTTTAGGCAATTGAATCTCTCTTTTTATATACACCATGTATAATAGGGCCTTAGACATTTGGCTTGCCTGTTAAACCTATATTAGGTTTAATTTGACATGACTAAAGCATAATTAATGTGCTAATGAAGGTGGTGTGTTAATGAGAATTAGTATGAATTAGTGCATGAACTATTCAACGCAGTCTTTGGAGGCTATTGACAAGAGAGAGGGTTGCTGAGATTGTGAATTTATTCTAGACTCCATGCACAGAGTCCCTAAACTAAAATATTCTATATGTCTAGTTCAGCAAAGTGCTTATGAAATGCTAAAAAAAATTTATCTATAAATTGGCTGAAATATTAAAAACGTAGCTGTTCTCCCACCCAAGTTCATGTGCAAGTTCATGAAGCTTAATGTAAATGCATCAAATTGGGCATCCTGTGTGCTCAAGTGACTTCTCTTCACAAAATTGCACATCCAAATATTGGAGGTTGGTTTTCAGCCCCCTCTGAAATTCTAGTTGACTGAATTTCACATTCTGAGTTGTCTTGCTTTTGCTGTTTAATAAAACATATGGACACATTGTTCCACAAGATAAATTCTGGTTTACAACTGAATCCCCAAGAAATACTTTTAAAGTCTAGGGGAGAGTAAAATGAGACAGTAGCTGGATGAGTGATGGGAGTTCATCACTTCTCTCTTTGTACTTGAAGATCTTTTATCCTCTCACCACAGCAGGACTACAAATGTTTTTGTTCTTTTCACAGGGACTTTTATTTTTCTGTCTGCTTTTACTGCCTTTACATTACAATACTAGATAGCTAAGGAAAAATAAAAAAATATCTTGAAATATCCCAGTGGGAAAGATCAATGAGTACTACTCTCAGTCAGTAGGGGTATCTTAAAGCACATGGTTTGTTCACGGCAGCTAACCATTCCCAAGGGTGCTGCTTGACTGTGTGCAGGAACTACCCCTCTGAGACACATGAGTTTTACTGTCATACTGCTGGACAGAGTGGTTTTACCTATCTAAGGAATGGAGAAGAGAACAGAGTAAAGTGCTGAAGAGTTTGTCCATGAATAGTTAAGAAATGAAAGTTCAAATCACAGATTTGAACTTTAAGAATCACAGAATATATTGAGTTGGAAGGGACCCACAAGGATCATTGAGTCCAACTCTTCAGTGAGTCACTGTCCATCTGCCGGCCAAGTATAGAGGTGAGATGATCAGTGGAGTGGCCTTGTCTTCTATAGGATGGAAGGGTCCATCTTTCAGGTGCATCAAAGACACTGTCACCTATGAGCAGTTAAAAAATCCCATGAAATTTTAAGATTCATTCAGTGAATCCAGACCTATTTCCTATCTTGATGTGTAGGATACACATTGTTGAGTGTGCTGCCTGCATTTGATTTTGAAAATCTGACTGTCTCAAGCCATTAATCCACTGGTAAATAAATTGGTGCCTAGCACCACTACAGCATCTTTTTGAACACTTAGTTCTTACTCCTCTCCTAGACCCCCCTTCCTTCACAACCAGCAAAGTGCATTTAAACTAAGATTACACCATGTGTTGTGAGGACAACCTGAGAGCATCAGACGTTCCTGCCAAAGAAAATGTCAGCAGCACTTTTCACTTTTGGTGGTAGGGGAAAGAATGCATCTGTTCCTCCACATTGTAGTGGAAAGACATAGTCAAGGGTAGCTTCATTCTTTGCTCATTGCTTGAAAGAAAAAAGATGATCATTCATCTTTTCAGGACTTCATTGTGGCACATTCACCAGAGATTCAAAGGAAAGAAATGGGTGGAAGAATACATGAGACGAGATGACTTTATTTTTGACATCATTTCTGACCACCAATATTTTTCATTTCAGCTCATGGCCAGCAATCTAAAAATAACCAAATTATTTCATGCGTGTATTTTTTCCCCTTTTTTAAGCCTCTTGTTGTTTTTCCAGGTTTTTTTTTTTTCCCCTGCCTTTGCCTCTCAGGTTGAGAGACAAGTAAAAGATATTCCTGTGGTTCTTTTGCAAATAGCAAAAAATCATTGATTACAGTCTCAATAATACAATCTTACACTGAAAAGTAGTAAATTTTAACTATTCAATGTATTTCTTTAATTTTGCAATGTCTTGTATTGAAATTTAAAAACCCCCACAAAACAAATAGAAAATCAAAATTACATGATGTCTTTGTTGCTTTGCTGTGCTTCTCTCTCAGAAGGAGGGAGAAATTTTACTGTCTCAGTAATCACAGAATCACAAAATGGCTGAGAATGGAAGGGACCTTTAAATGTAAACCTGGTCCAACCATCCTACTCAAGCAGAGCCACCCAGAGTTGGTAGTCCAGAACCATGTGCAGACACCTTGTAAATATCTCCAAGGATGGAGACTCCACAACATGCCTGAACAACCCACATTCAGTTACTCTCACAGTGAAAAGGTGTTTCCTGATGATCAGATGAGGCCTTCTTTATTTTAGGTTGTGCCCATTGCCTCACCTATCTACGTGTTTTTTAATCCTGTCCTAACCTAGAAAAGGGTATGCCTTTNAATTTCACATTCTGAGTTGTCTTGCTTTTGCTGTTTAATAAAACATATGGACACATTGTTCCACAAGATAAATTCTGGTTTACAACTGAATCCCCACGAAATACTTTTAAAGTCTAGGGGAGAGTAAAATGAGACAGTAGCTGGATGAGTGATGGGAGTTCATCACTTCTCTCTTTGTACTTGAAGATCTTTTATCCTCTCACCACAGCAGGACTACAAATGTTTTTGTTCTTTTCACAGGGACTTTTATTTTTCTGTCTGCTTTTACTGCCTTTACATTACAATACTAGATAGCTAAGGAAAAATAAAAAAATATCTTGAAATATCCCAGTGGGAAAGATCAATGAGTACTACTCTCAGTCAGTAGGGGTATCTTAAAGCACATGGTTTGTTCACGGCAGCTAACCATTCCCAAGGGTGCTGCTTGACTGTGTGCAGGAACTACCCCTCTGAGACACATGAGTTTTACTGTCATACTGCTGGACAGAGTGGTTTTACCTATCTAAGGAATGGAGAAGAGAACAGAGTAAAGTGCTGAAGAGTTTGTCCATGAATAGTTAAGAAATGAAAGTTCAAATCACAGATTTGAACTTTAAGAATCACAGAATATATTGAGTTGGAAGGGACCCACAAGGATCATTGAGTCCAACTCTTCAGTGAGTCACTGTCCATCTGCCGGCCAAGTATAGAGGTGAGATGATCAGTGGAGTGGCCTTGTCTTCTATAGGATGGAAGGGTCCATCTTTCAGGTGCATCAAAGACACTGTCACCTATGAGCAGTTAAAAAATCCCATGAAATTTTAAGATTCATTCAGTGAATCCAGACCTATTTCCTATCTTGATGTGTAGGATACACATTGTTGAGTGTGCTGCCTGCATTTGATTTTGAAAATCTGACTGTCTCAAGCCATTAATCCACTGGTAAATAAATTGGTGCCTAGCACCACTACAGCATCTTTTTGAACACTTAGTTCTTACTCCTCTCCTAGACCCCCCTTCCTTCACAACCAGCAAAGTGCATTTAAACTAAGATTACACCATGTGTTGTGAGGACAACCTGAGAGCATCAGACGTTCCTGCCAAAGAAAATGTCAGCAGCACTTTTCACTTTTGGTGGTAGGGGAAAGAATGCATCTGTTCCTCCACATTGTAGTGGAAAGACATAGTCAAGGGTAGCTTCATTCTTTGCTCATTGCTTGAAAGAAAAAAAATGATCATTCATCTTTTCAGGACTTCATTGTGGCACATTCACCAGAGATTCAAAGGAAAGAAATGGGTGGAAGAATACATGAGACGAGATGACTTTATTTTTGACATCATTTCTGACCACCAATATTTTTCTTTACAGCTCATGGCCAACAATCTAAAAATAACCAAATTATTTCATGCGTGTATTTTTTCCCCTTTTTTAAGCCTCTTGTTGTTTTTCCAGGTTTTTTTTTTTTCCCCTGCCTTTGCCTCTCAGGTTGAGAGCCAAGTAAAAGATATTACTGTGGTTCTTTTGCNTGCCTCTCAGGTTGAGAGACAAGTAAAAGATATTCCTGTGGTTCTTTTGCAAATAGCAAAAAATCATTGATTACAGTCTCAATAATACAATCTTACACTGAAAAGTAGTAAATTTTAACTATTCAATGTATTTCTTTAATTTTGCAATGTCTTGTATTGAAATTTAAAAACCCCCACAAAACAAATAGAAAATCAAAATTACATGATGTCTTTGCTGCTTTGCTGTGCTTCTCTCTCAGAAGGAGGGAGAAATTTTACTGTCTCAGTAATCACAGAATCACAAAATGGCTGAGAATGGAAGGGACCTTTAAATGCAAACCTGGTCCAACCATCCTACTCAAGCAGAGCCACCCGGAGTTGGTAGTCCAGAACCATGTTCAGACACCTTGTAAATATCTCCAAGGATGGAGACTCCACAACATGCCTGAACAACCCACATTCAGTTACTCTCACAGTGAAAAGGTGTTTCCTGATGATCAGATGAGGCCTTCTTTATTTTAGGTTGTGCCCATCGCCTCACCTATCTACGTGTTTTTTAATCCTGTCCTAACCTAGAAAAGGGTATGCCTTTTCACTGCTAGTAATGTATGTATTATGTACACTGTATTATTCCTTTCTGGAATGCTATATAGTGCAATTTCAAGCTAACTAGGTCAATAAGTAAAGGCATTCCTTGAAAGTACAGTTTTAGTGAAAATGTATTTGCTTCTAACTATTTGTATGTGGAAACACACTGAATGTCACTAATGCTTTTTTCTTAAAATACTATGTGTTGAGAAAGTAAGCATGCCTCATAACCATATGCATTGACATTACCTTTTCTTGGCTCCAGCAAACTCCTAGGCAGATAAAACGGACTTTGCTATTCCTCTGAATTCTAGCAAAATAGACTTCAGTGATATTTGACCCATCGTATTGTTTCTACCTGTGACATGAAGGAGGATAGTTCCTCTTTTACTGAAAAACAGTGGGAGTTCTTAAAGCTAATTTCAATAAGGTCTAGGCAGGAGCAGAAATTCTAGTTGGAAACTTCTAACATGTACATCTATTATTCAGTCAAAAACAACAGAGATCAGTGAAAACATAAACTTCTGTAAGGCAAAGAAAACCAGAAGAACTTTCCTAATGAAATTTCTAAGAGAACTTCCATTAGAAGATACTGATGTTAACTAAATTTAAATCATTACAAAAATGTCAATTTTGGGGAGAAGGTGCTGGTAATTACAGGTTGGTAATGTATTCTTCTATTTCTATAACAAATGGAATCCTGGAAAAAAAAAGAACTGCTGTCAGGCAAGGTTATAGATTTATCATTCCTTTGTGTGTATTCAGCTACGCACCTTTCTTATGATATTTATCTATTCCTTCAATTGCATTTATTTCCTGTGCATATACAAGAAGAGATCTGTGGGTCTCTGGCATCCCTAGTGAGCATCTTTGTTCTAAAGGAACACTAATGAGCTATCTACTGAATCAGTAAATCTGATTGTTCATGCAAAATGGATTGTTCATGCAAATTGATTAGGATAAGGAAGTTACTTCTATTTCTGCTGTATGAATGACAGCAGATATAAAAGGATAATACTAAATACTCCATCCAAGAAACTAGGGTACAATCTTACTGCAATGGAGATTGTAAACAGTGTAAAATAAACTATAACTATATCACCTTTCTGAATATTAAGTTATCTGATTTTTTTCATTACTCTAATTTATCTTAAGAAATGAATTAGGTTTATCTGTATCATTTGCTGTGCATATGCAAACTGATATTAAAAATTTAATCATGAAGGTTAACACATGCTTACATTTCTACCTTTGACACTGAATTTTATAATCAAATAATTAAAATGAGTTCTCTTTTTGCAAGATTTATAGGCAAGTTTTTCAAATGCGATGTGATCCAAAACCCATATGCAACAACTGATGTCCAATTTATATAAGTTGTTAACATTTTGAGGGTCACAGTTAGTATATATCTCCTTTTCAGACAACAAACTAAAGGGATTTCAAAATGAAGTAATACAGTGATTGGCACTCTGATATAAGAGAGAAAAACAGAAGCACCAAAAGCAGAGAATCCATGTTACAAGATGACTTTCTTAAAAATAAAGATACATACTGTTAACTCCATAGATAGCAAAGGAAACTAAAGATACTGAGCACCTTGTGAAATAAAGTTAGCCTCTCCCTATAACAGAGTCTACTTTTCTACATCATGTTCCAGTTAGGATAAAGCTATGATAATCAAAATAATTTCAGTGGTAAGTACTAGTCGATAAATATTTCTGTAAGTCAGCTGAAAAATTGCATAGAATACCTCGACGATTATTTTAAACTAGTAAAGTAATTATTTAGGGTCATAGAGCTTTTCGGACATTTGGAGTTTAGGACTCCAAAATAGTCTTCATCCATGATATATACAGTTACTATTCTGAAAGCAAAGAAAGAAAACAGATTCAGGAAAAGAAAATGCGAATGACACAATTGTTCCAGTTTCACTTATAAATGTCAGAGGACTTAAAAAAAACATAGGAATGTTTTTAAGCATAGTCAAACTTTCCACCTTTTCTTAACATTGTAATTAAAATTGCATCCCCCAGTTGACTGAAGGGCATTTTTGAACCAATATTCAGCAGCAACTTTCTTCTCAAACTCTTACCTTGTTTGTGCTATGCTAATATAGCACTCAGAGCTGTTCCTATTCACTGAAAACTGACAGTGAGTTTTAATACTGATCTGTTGCCTAGTGTCAAAAAAGTGTGCAGTTATAGATGTTTTACCAGGATGGTTAGACTCATTCTACAGTTAAGAGGCTTAAGAATAAGTTGTTTGTTCTGCATCTGTGTTTGGAAGCCCCAGACGTTGTCACAGTTAAATGACAAACAAATCTGTCTTCAGAGAAAATAGAAAAGTTCTAGTTAGGAATACCCCTAGAGAATGTTTTGAAAACTTCTTGACATTTCTTGAAAATTGCTTGATTATTACGGGTGGAACATCCTGCTTATTTTCATTTGGACTCCTGCCAAAGCAGAGTCCTGTCGAACCCACAGCAAGTGAAGAACACTTAGACATAAACATTAGGTTGGTTGGAACTCAAGCATAAGCACACCAATAAACCATGACTGGATAAGCACTTCTAGGCCCAATGGTCCCATGCTAAAATATAGCTCTGTCCCACTGTTTAGCACAAACGACTACTATGTCACAGGAGCTGTGCCATGAAGTTTAAACATAGGTTAAAGGCAAAGGCCCTGAAAATATGGGCACAGGTTGAAAACAGGACCTGGAATGATGAATAGGGGCTCAAGAACTGGTAAAATCAAGATTGATTTTACAGTGAGAAGAAAAGCATCTAAGGAATTGGAGTAGCAGGCTGTGACGTCTGGTGGACTGGGAAAGTAATATTTCAACCACTGCACAGTGTGTAGTCCAGGGACAGAGCCAAAAGGTGGGAGCTGAAGAGATTCAAACATCATATAAATGATCACAATATCACAGACTTGTGGAAAGGCCATTGGAAGATTATTTAGTCCAAAGCCCCTGCTAAAGTGGATTCACCTAGAGGGCATTGCACAGGGTCACATCTAGATGGGTTTTGAATGTGTCCAGAGAAAGGGATTCCCCAGCCTCTCTGAGTAGCCTGTTCCAGTGCCCTGACACCCTCAGAAGTAAGGAATTTTTTCCTCATATTCAGATGGAATTTCCTGTGGTCTAGTTTGTGATTCTGGGGTCTGGGAAGAAATAAAAGAGAAGATGCTGAATTCTGAATTTGGCTCCACTTCCCTTGCACTAAGAGTTCTGTGGTTTGATCTCTTCAACGACTAACAGCAATCAAGGGTCACAGTTGTTGATGCTAACTTTAGGACATCAGCTCCATGGTACTCTACACTCTCAGCTAGTCTAGGTAAAAACTTTTAGAGCTTTGCTACTTTGAGCTAGTGACATGGAACAGGAAGCATGATCTGCAAAAAGTAACTGCTAACATAAATTATACTAATAAAGACCTAGTAAAGTTTTCTTTTAGAGGTTGAAACTGGCTTGATTTATTGGTTTTATAAATATTTTAGTGATCTAAAATTCCTTAAGGGATATATGGATATGATTTATATACTTTCCTACTTCATTATAGTTAGGGGTTATTTGATTCTTGGTCAAAGGAAAGATGTCGAAAATTAATATGGCAGTAGTGATACTTGAAGTTTAGACAGGCTTCACCTGGCATCTGGAAACTCCACAATAACCAGCACAAGTTAAGAAAGTTCATACACCTGGAAGATGCATGCAAGACTTTAGACGGTTTTGATCAGATCTAGTAGGTTTAGTAAGCATGGGATCTCCAGTGCTCAAAATGGTTAGGGACTAGATTTACCTCAAAGAAGGTCTTGGACACCTTTTGGCTAGAGCAACCTCATATTGAAAGCCTGTATTTTCCACTTTTTTTTCGTTAATCTTCATTTTCCACTTTTTTTTTTGTTTGTTTTAACTTAGAATGTCCATGCATTAATTTAACTGAAACAAATAAGTTACAACATACAAAAGAGCAAATGCAGTAATTTTAAATTCTTGTGATTGCCTCATTGTATTTATAAGGTTCATGTGAATGACTGTAACACAGCTCTTTATAGAACATTTAAAAATCAGGTCTCTGTGGTACATTTCATACAGTCAGCTCTGAACAACACAATCAGAGCATTATGTGTTTTCACAGAGAATCTGACAGAGGTCTTTCATCAGTACAGTTCTCTAGCACCATTTTTTTCTAATGAAAGCTTAGTTACACATGAAATATTTTATCCCTTCTTTTATTTCCCATCTCTTAAATATCACCTAGTTTTTGCATCAATTTCTTAAACTTTGTTTGAAAAAACTAAAGTTTTTCATTTTGTACATATGTGAGGTGCAGAGGCAACATATGAAAAAAATACATAGATAATATATAAATAAATTTACATATCTCCTTTGGTGTCCATATTTTGCCTGAAAATCTGATGGCATCTCTTGGCAGAAGCATCAAAATATTACAAAGTAATGGTGGATAAATACTCTTTGTTCCTATATCAATGAGTTAGCAATTTGTTAACAGCTGAGCACTTTTCAAGAGAAAAGTCTTCTAAAAAATTAAATGAATGGGGCTTTTTAAAAGCCCACAAAAAATTACACATGGATTTTTATGACCTTTGGAAATAAAAACTGATGTTATTTTGGAAACTAATGAAAAATCTTTTTTTTTTTTCTTAATTTAGGCAGTTCTAAATATAATTTCTTGTATGATACATTTTCATGATCAGAAATTGTTGCGCTCAAAACCTTTTTACAGACAATAGGGAACACACTTTAAAAAATATATAAAATATTTTCCTAGTGATGTTATTTTCCTCCGTGATGTTATGCTCACACTCCCAATACCCTTTTTTTAATATATATACCTTCACAGAGATGTTGTGGTCTAATGAGATTTGCATTGAAAAATTACTGCTTTCACTAATTAGTGCAATGGTTGGTGATTTGAAAGGGAAGACAATTGGTTAAATATAGAAAATTAGTACTGTTTCAGATTGCTACATGACCATCAGCTGACTGACTAAGAGAGCGTAAATGTGCTCTGCACTGTTTCCACAAGCTCCATGTGGATATTCCACATGCCATCAGACACCTCATGTGAAGTTGGATGGCTGTGTTAGGCAAATAGTTCCGGGAGGAAGATTTAAATGCAGAAAAAAGCACCTCACCTTTTTAAGAGTTTGCACTCGGCTGAATAAGAAAACTAGCTTGGTAAGCTTTCAGTAGGTGCCATCCCAAAAAGTGCTCATGCACAGAATACTGTATCAGCAGTTTTAAAATGTCAGGTTTTCATCTTTCAGAAGCAAACGGGAGTAATAGTATTTGCTTTGCAGATTGTGATTTATCACTACTGGTTTTTAAGCGCAGTACTTCGTGCTTAGAGACATAGAAAGTAATTACCTAACAGCATGGTTTTCTTTGCCACTCCATCTGGTTGGGATTCACACTTAGGGGCTTCAGTTATATACCTGTACTGTTTCTCTATTAAGATATCACGTCTGACTGCAGGGTAGGAAGCAACTAAGTGTGTTAATCAATGAAAATAAGGTATTCATTTGACTGTGGCAGGAATCTCTGCCATCAGGTTTGTCTGATATACTCTCATCAAATTTACTTCTGCTTTCTGTTTGTTTGGTTGTTTGTTTTTGTTTTTTCTGAAAGACATGTATCACAGAGTGGGAAAGATGAGGGGAGGAGTTGAGAAAGAGAAGCGGAAGTTGAGGAGGGGAGAGAAAGAGAGAAGGAAAAATATAGTACAAGGGCATCAGAATTAACAGACTCCAGGCTGTCTATAAGTGTCAGCAAGGTAACAGTCACACGTGGGAGGCCCAGCTCAGTGGCTGCTGCCATCAATTAACAGGACTCGACCTCAAAGGCTTGGGACTCCTCCCTAGAGGAGGATCCCGAGGGTGGGACTGAGGTTTAAAGCCTACGCACCTCTCCAGAAGGTTCTGTTGTGTTCGACGTCTGATTGGTTGTTGATTGTTTTACCCTCCCCTCAGTCGTTTTTACTGGACCTTGGATCCCTGGAGCCTCCTCTCGCCTGTAATCCCATTGGTTGTGTCCCTTAACCCCTCCCAGTTTGTGCCTCCTTTAAAAACCCCTGCGCACCCTGAGATCCCTGGAGTTCTCCCTCCGAAACTCTCCCTCCTGGATCCCTGCACCCGTCCCCTGAGTAAAGGAGATCACGGAGGAGACCCCCTCCTGCAACCCTTCGCTTCCTTCGCCTCTCTTTCAACACGCCTTGCCTGTCACTTGCCTGGAGCCACCTCACCTCAGGTGTGAGGGACCCACACCCTGCCCAGAGCCTGCTGCAGGCTCTCAGGCCCCCCAAGCCGGCATCCTCGGCTGAGGGCAGCGAGGAACCGCCAGGCAACAGTCAGACTTTAATTCTCAGGAGAGACTGGGCATATTAATTCTTTGGGTTTTCTTGCAATGACTGTGATGGGGAAAGTAGCCTTGGTCTTAACCAACACAGTTGGAAACCACATACTGCCTTTTACATGCTGCTTCTACAAAGCAGATCTTGCTTAATTGATTCTTACATTATCTGAGATTAGTTTACAGAGCGATTTTGAAAGAAACTCTAAAGAGAGCATTTTTTGAAAGTTGGTTAGTAGCTATTTAGTGAAGCTTTTAGCTATTAATGACAGGATTCGTAACTGGGGCCTGTTAGTTTTAATGATATAGTGGTATTTTTCTTTAATGTTCTTCAGTAATGTATAGCTAGAAGCTTGGTCTTACCTGAGTTTGTTGCCACTGGATGAGCCTCCAACTTAGTAGGTTGCCCAAATTTTCCTAGTTTAGCCCTTTACTGAGTAATGTAGCAGTATAAGCTCCTCTCACCATTCTCACATATTTAACTGTAAGTGAGCCTTTCTTCCTCTTTTTCAATCCAACATGTATGCACGGGCAAGGTTTTGTTAAGCTCTTCAAAGACTTAACGCATTTCTGTTAGGGTATCTGCAGAAAATGCCCAACCATGATGCCACTTTTACTTACCTCTCCTCTGAATCTGAGATCCACAAGCTGTCAGCCAGCTGGTTGTCAATCCCACAAAAGATGTCTATTATTTGAACTGCTGTTTCAGAAGTATGGATCAGGTGGATCTTGTCTCTCCCCACCATTCCTTCATCTTCAAAGAGGTCTTTAGGATCACAAATGCTAAATCCCTACTGACCACATGACTTGTGCAACCAAGAATTGACCTGTAGAATCCATATGCTCCTCTCCATGTCTGGCTTTTTCACCAATAGGATGGAGAAGAAACCACTTCGACCACCACACCCTCCTTCACTTTTATTCCCAGAGCTAAATAGTTGCTTTGGTTGCACCAGAAGTCTCTGCCAGCTTTACTATTGGTTCCTACACTAGTAAGACGAAGTGACTGATAATATGAAGGCCAGATCAACCTTAGCAGGTTCTCTACAACATCCCCATTTCGAGCACCCAAGCAAAGCAGCAAATCTCTAGAGCTAAAATGCAGTTTGTCAGATGCTGTTTTCTCCAACTAATTTCAGTGACCAATTTCGCCAACTAATTTCATCTGACTCATACCTTCTTAGACATAACCTCTTCCTTCACCTTTGGGATCAGGTCACAGAACCTATGGAGATTAATACCTATGGGAGAAGGTGGCTTTTTTTCCTGTTGACAGAAAGCATATTATTCTAGATTTTCTCTGTCTCAGGAATTTCTATCTGATGCTTAAACTGGTCTTCCACTTTTATACACAGTTAGGGGTTCAAGACTTCATCTCTGCAAGGTCTCCGTGAGACTCCTTTCAATCCTTTCATGTTGTGTGGTGCTGCTCAGTCTAATACTTAAATCTTTTTACAAATTCACCATTATTTTCACAAACAAACAGGCAAATAGTAGTAGCCTGGAGTAGCAAAAGTTATCAGCAAAAGTAAATTAGGTGGTCTTTGTAATACAGGGTTCAATATATTTCTTGTCAGTAGCAACAGGTTGAATAAATCTGCAATTAATGAACTCATCTTGCTTCGTCCTGTCATTACAGAGAAGTACAAATAAGTCTCTCAACCCATTATGCTATGGAGGAGATCACTTGATTCATTCAAAATATTGACATAAATAATGCCTTCAGAGGAGATGATCAGCACGGATGTCAGGTTTGCATGTAATTTTGCAAAATAATCAACTTCACAGACAGAAATTATAGAGATTAAATTAACATCATGCTACGCAACAGGTGTGGTAAACCTTCGAAAACTATATAATATTCAGTAGCATTTACATATATGTTATCATTACCTTTCTAAACTCTGCTAGATTGAAACCCAAGCTCTTGCTAATTCACAAGTCTTGCAGGGAAGAACAAATCACAGAAAAAATGGAGATGTCTATGGTGTCTACATCTGATTTAATTAACTTTGACTCCCTTCTCAGCTCTCTCAGGCTATGGAAATAGATACTGTTGAGATATTGTTCATCTCATATAGTTTAATAATTTATTTCTGGACAAGACAAATTGTGCCACAACTTATTTCTCTGTATTTACTGTTAAAAAAACTAACTGCACTTCAAATTCATCTCATCTGGTTTCATCCAATTAAAAGTGAAATATCTGGTAAAGAATAGTCTGCTGTACTCTCGTATTAGTCTTCATCCAGAGTTTGATTATTTGTGTCTGTTCTATTCTAGGATTGGATGAATCACCCTGATTATATCCATGTTTTTTTACACACGGATGAAATCTAAGTGATATATCTAGGATAAACCCCCTCAAAAAAGGAGAAGAATCCTTTTATCTAGTTATCTTTTATCACTGTGAGGGTAACTGAGCACAGATGCAGGTTGCCCAGGAAGGTTGTGGAGCTCACTCCATGTAGATATTTAAAAGTCATATGGCTGTAGTTCTGGGCAACCTGTTCAGCTTGCACAATCCGGTAGGTTGTACCTGTTGTGCTGACTGTTCTGCATGGAAAAAAAGATCTATTAGTTTCGGAACAATCCCTCACAAAGAAGGATAGTATGGACTCTTTGTGAATAGGAAAGGTACATGCTTTTTACCAAAATAACACACTAAAATAACGGATTGAGATAGCAGCTTCTTACTGTGCACAAGTCACAGCATGAGTAATTAAAATAATTAAGATTGATGTTTATGAAGGGATTTAAGTGATCATATCTGATACATACATATGCCACGTATGCCAGTAAACCAAAATTTAGATTCTTAAATATCTGTTCAACAGTCACATAATTTTAAAGACATGTAGTGTCTGTAGACTTCACCAGTAAGTCCTCTAGATCTCTTAAAAATTCCTGACAAAGTATATAAATTCATTTTCCTATTTTTTTCACGTTTTGGTTCAATGGTCAGAGCCCTCAGCACAGTATTTCAGTATCCCAGTTTCAGTTCTCTGCTCTTTCTAAAAAAAGTGTTTCACATATGATTGATTTCTCCATCCTCTGACAGTGCTGCATCTTGTAAGAAGTAATTAATGGGGTGAAAATATAAATCTGATTCTGCAGTTGGTTTTTCGTGGAAGTTACCTGCTAAGGTGAGACAAGAACTTTAATTACAGCTCCAGTGGATATATATCAGAAAATCTTCACAGATGAGTTTGTGACCAATCCAGGCCTCAGCTTTGATATTTTGGATCTCAGTAGAAAGATGACTGAAATTTGAGCACTACAATAGTACTGAAATGTTGAAATACTTTTCAGATCTAGTCTTAGCTTGTTTCTTGTACCTTGAGTAGACAAGAGTAGTCACAAAAGTTAACTACAGAGTCACATAAAAATTCCTCTGATTAGAGGAGGAAAGTCAGTTGAATGAGGTTCTTTCTCTCTCCAGTAGTGGAGAAGTGTATGGAGACCAGTCACGTGAAAAAAATTCTGTCTTGCATACACACACAATGTTGTTTCCCAAGTAATTTGAAAATTAGGCAAATATCTAGCAAGAATTTGTAACACTAAATGGAAATACCAGCAAGCTATGTAGTTATGGACATTTTTAAACATCATCAGCACAATGGGTTTATCTCAGTA
>VZRR01013116.1:321382-420401 GCA_013398015.1 Oreocharis arfaki | reverse complement strand
AGTAAGGAATACTCTTTTTCTCTTCCAGTAAATTCCTAATCCTTAGCAATCACCCTTGGTATGTTTCCTCACGTTTAGTAAGAACTGTGATACAGCGTAGATGAATGTGGTTTATGTGCTTTAGATAGCATTTCAGAAGACACATGGGACCTTTTACTCAATTTCTGTCCCATGTTGGTCAGACATGATCCAATCTAGTCTGGCACCTGCTGGCTTTATTAGCACAGTACTTTCCTCACTGTAATATTCTAAAAATAAAGAGTAAAATTAAGTGAACCTTGCTTCTTGAAGTACATAAGTCTCGTTGTGCATTTCTGTCATGTGAAAAGGGGCTATTTCTTTGACCCTCAGTGTTTGATTTTTGTGTCAGTGCACCAGGAAAGCTGAGACCCTCAGGCCCAACCAGTCTGTCACTGTTAAATTGCTGAATTTAAGCTCTTTACGTGATGCACTTGGAGGTGGCATCTGCAAAGGTCTTCTTAACATGATTTACATGTAATCATAGAATTTTTTAGGTTGGAAAAGACTTTTAAGATCACCAAAAATTAGTCCAACTACTAACCGAGAACTGCCAAGTCCAGAACTTAGACATGTCCCTAAGTGTCGCACATACACATCTTTTATATACCTCCAGGAATGCTGGCTTGATCACTTCCCTGGGCAGCCTGTTCCAGTGCTTGATAACCCTTTAGGGGAAGAAGTCTTTCCTAGTACCTAGCCTAAACTTCCCCTGGTCCAGCTTGAAACCATTTCCTCTTGTCCTGTCTTACTCAGTATATAAACATAAAAAGTTTAAACTCGATAGGCAAATGTTCCAGAGCAATAGCTCATGCCAAACTTTGAGTCACAATCTACTTGCTCTGTTTCTCACTTACTGAAAAATCACTTCCTGTGCAGAAATTAACATATGATCACAGAGACAAAAACCACATTTTGACCTGATTTTATTACACCAATNGAACCATTTCCTCTTGTCCTGTCTTACTCAGTATATAAACATAAAAAGTTTAAACTCGTTAGGCAAATGTTCCAGAGCAATAGCTCATGCCAAACTTTGAGTCACAATCTACTTGCTCTGTTTCTCACTTACTGAAAAATCACTTCCTGTGCAGAAATTAACATATGATCACAGAGACAAAAACCACATTTTGACCTGATTTTATTACACCAATGAGTTGTTACATTGAGAAATAGGGTTAGATGTGTTTCTCGCTGTGCTTGATATTATAAGCATGCATTTAATCTAATGAATCCCTAATGACAACTATGTGTACAACACAAGGTTAGAACCCACTATCTCTTATGTCCAGGCTCTCAGAAATCTGTTTAGGTGCTATAATACACAGACTAAACACAATTCATTGTGGGATTTTTAGAGAGGCTTCTGTACAACTTCTCCTGAAATCAACAGTATCTCAAAGATAAAAAATATAATATTGATTAAAGCAATAGAAAAAACAAACAATAGAAATATTTTTTTTTAAGTTCTTTTGGTTTTAATTACATAATTGAGAATGAGGAAAATAAAGATCACTTTGCCAGGGTTCATTAGAACACCACAGGTTAATTTCGATTTAATTACCGAAGACTACTACCACTTGGTACCTGCAATTTAGGTTTTAAACATTTTACCCTACAACAGTGATAATTCTGTATAAGTTGACTTGCAATAACATAGTAGTTACAGATGCTGATATTTGTAAATCTCTGAAAACAATTCTAATCCCAGCTTTCAAAATAATATTATTAGAATAGTATTTGTGTTAATAAATACTATCCATTTAATGGTTAGCATTCATCATTTCCTTGCTATTAAACTTTAAAAAAATGTTGAAGTCTATTAAGTGTATGAATGCTTATTAAATAATTCAGCATTTATGTAGCAGGAAGACAAATACTATGCATGCATAAAGGGCAGATAAATCTGGGGGTTCTTCTTTTTTAGAAAGAAAATGCTGAGCTAGAAACAAGACACAAATCTGAATGCCTTCTAACTCGGCACTATAAAAATATATAGCCATTCTATCAAATAATTTTCTACAGAAGTTCATCTGCCTTGTGAGGAATAAAATGAAATGCTAATTTTGGAGTTCTAAATATTTCTTGGCATGCCTACTGTTCCACTTACAAATTTTACAGTGAAAGAGAACACAGCATATACATGAATATATACAAAATTTGTCTAGATAATGATTTAGTAGTGTAATAATCCATATGGCCTGAGTAATTCAGAAAATTATCATTAAAATGAGCGAAACTTGTATATGAGGTTTTTCTGGTTGGGTTTGGTTTTTGGCTTTGCTTTTGGTTTGGGTTTTTTTTGATTGGTTGTTTTTGTCATGTCTGTCCTTCCACCCCTATCCCCCACAATTAGTTCTCAATTTTCTGTTTTTTTCCCCTGCATTTATGTTCAGTGCTTCTCCGGGTCCCTATGAAGAATGACCACAGCGGGCTCCTTCTAGAAGGAGGGTGCAGGCTCACATTGAGTTACCACCACTCTGATGTCTTTGCTGGGCTCATGGAAATTTCTTCTTCCACCTCAGCCTTAGGCATATCTGGATTCAGTTTTATAATTTCTTACCACAGTGCTTTTGCTTCACCATCCCACAACTGTTCATCTGAACTAGATCCAGTCAGGAGTTCCCTTGCGGTGTCTGAACAGACACTCATCTGGTGAGTCTCTAATGTCAAGCATATGAACATTGCAGGAGTTGGTAACCAATACTCATAACCTTTAGTTCCAGAAATCTGTCTCAGCTGCTGCAGTAAAGAGAGTGAAAGACTGTCTTGTTATGGCATTCCCTTAGAAACATGTACTCATGAATGGTTATAACATCTGGAGCCCCATAACAGCAGGTCAAGGTATTTTTTTCCTTTATCTCTGGTTCAGTCCCTGCATTTATTGCATTTATTGACTAGAAGTAAGTAGAGTTCATTTATTTTCACCTTTTTTTTTTTTTTTTTTTTAACATTGGGGCTGCAGACAGCAAAAGAGAGAACCCGTGTTATTTTCACACAGTACTAGGAGACAGGCCACAATCACTCCAAAAAACCTCCTTGTAATACAAAATTATAAATAAATAAACACATACACACTTTTACAGACCACATGTAAGAATGTACATGAGTGCTTGCTGGTACTTCCAGCCTGCATAAATTTCAAACCACCCTGGCAGTTTTTCCTGTCACAACGTCAGCAATCGCAGCAACATGCTGTTATTCATTTGGTTGTTCCTACAGCTAGTGATTCAAAGGAAGTTCAGGAAAAGAAGTTGCTTCTTCAAGGATTTATAACATTGAAATAATAATGAAAAATGCATTTTACTTACTGCCTACCATTTGCTCTGAGTATTATATATCAGATACTGAGAAAATTATCTTTTTTATATTTATCATTGTTTTTAATGTAAAATATTATAAAAAGTAAAAAGTGAGGTTTTAGTTCTCTTGGGTTTGAAAGTCTGTTTCAAATCTTAGTGGTTTTTTAGAACTTTGGAAGACCTACAAAAACAAACTTCTTATCTAATACATATACTGAAGTAAAATATAATTTTGATAATTCCATCAGTACGGGATTTTGTATCCCGTATTTTAACAGGGACATTTTTTTTTTCCTTTCCAATGTCTACAATTGCCTTCAGAATAGTCTTTTGAACCCAGAGATATCCTATCCCAAACACAAATATCCTGCTCTAAGATTCTATTTTTCCTTTTATATTTTCAAAATTATTGTAATATTCATAGTTCTCTGACCATGATCATAAGTCAAGAACGCTGAATAGAATTTGAGACTTGTCCTGGTTAGAAAAAAGTTCCCAGGCATCCAAGAGAAAAGGATCTAGCCTAATAACTGAAAACTTGAGCAGATAAACAACAGATAGGACATAAAGCAGAAGTATATGTTCTAAGATTTAGATGAGCTCTGAACACTTTCGGTTTATCACCAGTGAGTCTTGTAGAATCAAACAAGAGGGCATGGATGAAGACATGTGTGGGCTGCAGTTCTGACATCCCAACACAAGGGTCACTCAGGATTGCCTGTATCATTCTTGGATACGCTGACAGTCTTGAATGGTACTGGATGACTGATTCTTCTTTTTTATTAGGAAAAAAAAAAAAGCCTTTATTGACAACTAAAGTATGAGACACATGCTTAGGTCGTCCTTGCCAAATACTTCTAGACCAGCAACAGAAAAATGTTATGCAAACTACGAGCACTGGTATTTGTCATTATATTAATAAGCAGGTGATACCCTGGTGTTACTTACTCATCAGTGCAAATTCTTTACACTCACTGGATGTGATTTTGCTGTTTATTTATTTATGTTTCCTTTCCTAGATGCAGAAGGGAATTTTTTAAATTTTCTGATCATCATATCATCCGTGGTTCAGACTATCACTTCAATTTCTGCCGCAGCAGGTGATTTTCATAAAAATATGCACTGGTTTTAAAAAACTCTGAGGGGAAATTATGACTGCTCAAGCTGCACCCTCTTCATAGCGAATGGGAAAAAAACAAACAAAAAAAAAACCTAAGAGAGATTATATGTTGGAGTCCCGATTAACCAAAAAAATCAGGAATTTCCCTTTCACATTGAATGGGTGGTGTTGTTATGGATCCAGTGAGAGCATTAGACAAGCCCTGCCTTAGGCTCAGATTTTGGCAGCAGCTCTACTTAGGTGATTTGCACCTAAGTAGACCTAAATTGCTCTGGCTCACAAGTTCTAAGGAATGGCAGATCAGGTCTCTCATGGGTTATTTATTGAATAGACAGGAGACTAACAGACAAAAGGCCTTAAACAGAGTTACTACACAGGATAAACAAAAGAACTACTAGTAGATGACATGAAACTGTGCACAGCATTAAGCTACCTATATTAAAGCTAGCAAAGAAATAGTACAGATTAAGAGTCAATGTAATTTACCACCGAACTGACGATGGGGTACACAGAGTCTTTTACTCAACCCTTGAGAGAGTTACACAAGAGAGGCACCGCAAACCTTGAAGAGAGATCCACACACATTTCCAGGGAATGTGCAGAAGACTTCTGCTTTGTGAAAGTTTGGTGTAACTTTTATAGTTTGTAAAGTGAAGTGTCTGTCAATCAGAAACTCAATCTTATCTTCCTACGATCTTGCTTTCAAGGCAAGATGTTCGTTGTCAGCTGGGAATGTCACCTCCACAGTGCCGAAATAACTCACTACCAGGCAAGCTGTCCTGATTGCTATTTCACCAATTAGCAAATTCATGTGAGGAGGAAGATGCCTTGAGCTATTGAAACAGATGATAGGCAGAAGAGATAAGGCCTCCTGTGGTAGGGGAAATGTCCTGCTACAGTTATGGAATAAACAAAACTCCACCCCTATCTCTGTAAGTAGGACAAAATACTTTATCAGTATATGGCTTTCCAGCTGCATTTAGCAGATCTTAACAATGGGATTTCCTCATAAAACTACTTGCTGGAAAAGACATATAGTAAGACTGTCCTCTGTAAACACAGATTATCTAACAAATGACTACTGAGAAAACAAAACATGATGATATTACTAGAAGCTGTAATTGTTTCCTGCATTAAAGAGTACTTGCAGGACACCATGACATTGTAATCCAGGAGGGATTGCATTATTATTATAATTGTTATTTTATGATTATTAGTAGAAGTAATAGTATAGTTAAATGGATTTCTTTAAAGGCAAAGCAACCAGAAATGTCTCCAGTCATCACTGAATAGGAGAACAATACAGATTCCTTCAGAGGCAGCCATCAACATAGTATTTCATTTGCCATCATATATTTTTTTAAATACTTTACTTTGGAATGCTTTTACTTAATGAAATAGTGGAAATAATAGGTTGTGGAAATTTTTGAAAGAAAAGGTCCAAGAAAAGAAAAATAGCTTTATATGTCTAATGACTTTTTTGGCTTTAATTTGCGTTCGGGTGTTAATTTTAGACCAAATAGAATTTTTTTCTACGTATTTCACACTGTAGTTTTGGTCATGAAAGAAAAGTAGGTGGTAACTTGAAAATCCAAGCTCAAAAAAACCTTCGTTCTCCTTTCTTTTCTTTCAAGAAAGAGCCCTCTAAGTCATAATTTTACCACTTGATGATTAATATTTTGTTTCTATTTGAAGCCTGTGATATATATAAATATATGCATATATGTGTGTGTGTGTGTGTGTGTGTGTGTGTGTGTATGCATATGGTTGCTGGTCTTCAGTTCAATAGTCACATGAATCTCAGAGGCAAGAGCTGAAGGTGTTGCTTATGAGACAGAATATCACTATTCGGTCTGTTATGATTTACTGTGTGAATGAATGCATGAAATTGCTCTTAGTCTGTGTCAGTTCAACTCTGAAAGGTGTCTGTTCCTGTTTAGGATCTGGTGTCCCAGACACTAAGGGAAGCACAAGACGCTTCCTGCAGTCAGAGACCGGAACAGATAAAGCCCTCCCTCAGGACCCTCATTTGGGATGAGCTCTCTAATTTACAGAGACACACTGTCCAGCTAGTGCTAGGAACTGTACTCTACCGTAAGTAATCTATTTTGTTTTACTGTCTCTCTCTAGCAGTCCCATGCTGTCTGAGCAGCTCCTCTAGGGTCTCTTCCATGTGTTCTCATGCATTTAATGTCAAAGTTTGGTTTGCTCATCCTGGGTTGCCGCTCTCATCATCAGTCCACAGCGCTCCCTTATGGTTGTTGAGTAAGTGTCTGGCATTGCCTCATCACCTAACTTGTGAAGGGCTTTATCAGGATGCAGCTGAAGCAGAAACTGGCCTTGTTTTCAAGCAGCAAATAATTTTCATAAAAGCAGATCATAGTCAGAAAATTTTTTGGGTTGGAAGGGTCTTTCAAATATGATAGTTCCAATGCTCCTGCTGTGGGTAGGTACATCTTCCACTAAGTTAGGTTCTCAAATTCGGGTCCAACCTGATCTTGAATCTTTCCAGGTGTGGAGTATTCACAGATTCTCTGGGCAATTTTTCCAGTGTCTCAGAGCCTGCATAATAAATGATTTCTTCTTTTATCCTACCTGCCAAGTCTCTGCTTTCTGGCCCTGTTCAGCATGTTGCTAATCAGAAATATATGGACTGATTTTAATACCATCTATTCCTTTTCAAATAAAACTGGGCTAAATATTCAGACTTACTTTTCATAATGATATTTTTTCTATATGAACTTAGCAGCAAAAGTTAATGAAAAGAGTATGGTTTCCTGTATTGATTTACTACATATATTTCTCAATTACTCTGGCTTTGAAATTCTAGTTTTATTGAATTCAGCAGCACTACTCGACTTCTATTGCGTTAGGATTCAGAATGTCCGACATTTGATCCTAAGAACTCACTGTTGAAACAGTGAGAAATAAGAATAACACAAAGAAAAATTTTAAAATACTAATTTATTCTTCTATAACAAGCTCAATTTAGTGTAGTACCTGATCATTTAACAACTGATTTCTGTTTTATTAGTTTTCGTTCTCCCTGATTTTCTTTCTTTTTTTTTTAAACTTTGAGATAAATGATGGCTTTTTCCAAGTACATATTTCACAAAATTGTTGCAATTTCTAGTACACAAAAAACATAATATTACCAATGTAGATATCTATGCATAACTACTTTTAATAGAACAAGATTCTAAAATTACAATGGATCCTTGAAGTGTTTGTATGCTTGGTGAGTAATGAATGACTTTTCATTTTCAGCACTGCAATATCTCATGAAAGAATTTTTATCTTTGCTCAGTGGGGTGAAAATCTGTGCTTCACTTCCTTAACTCAGCATTGGCATCATTGTCTTTCTGAAGCTGTTGGAATGGATATCCTAAGAAATTGCTTGTGCATTAAGTTTAAATTAGCTGTGATTATTATTCAGAAAATAATGACACTGAGAGCAAATCATGCCATTAGCAAAAGCTTTTGCATTAGTATCATATTTTCTACTCTGTTTACTGCTAAATGTACAGTTTACCTAAAGAAGGGCTAAGAGGAGAAATACTGGTAAAGGAATTAGATGTGAACATGTAAAATGATGGGAGTATTACCTTGCTATAGCATAAGCTGTAGGGTAAGACTGGTTTTTTTCAGAAGTAGGGTGCATGACCTTGTGCGTAAACTAACTGTAGGACAATGCTTTACATCTACATATCTGACACTTTCCCTAAGCCAGAAATCTGTTAGTTTTTTTCCTGATGAATAGACAGACGTGAAAGAAAATTTCAGTTTGGGCACGATATTTTTTGTACTCCTTGTCATAGAGTCTAAATACAAAGAGAGACGTGTAACAATTAGGAAGAAGAAAATAGCAGTAGCTGGAGAAAAATTAGTACTTCAAGGATTTTATTAATTTCACCTATACCAAACTGTATAATTTTCTAATATTAAGCACAGGTATGCCCTGTTTTCCTCTGCTAGTTTTAAAGTAAGATTAAGCCACAATTTTTAGGTGTAATGTTAACATTTGAGCTACATCAGAAAAGACCACAAGCATGAGACTCAGGAGAAGAAGACGTGAAAAGCAGACAGTTTGAAATAAAAAGCCTTAACAAAAGAAATGCAATTCTGGATTGTGATCAAGTAAGGATGGTAAGCTTGGGAAAAAAAACTTTTAAAAGGAAAAAGCCTCACAATACTGGAACTGAGAGACACTATAAATGAAAATTAGAACCAATGTGAGATCAAAGCATTTGAGAAAAAAAAGAAAAAAAAACAGTTAAAAGTAATATATGAATGTATTTACAGTTATTGCTGTTTAAATTAATAAAGATACTATTTCTTATATAAGTGCAGCATTTGGTCTTAATAAGCTGTCTGCGTATTAAAATGTGAGTTTTCTGTAAGAAATACCTCATTTTTGACTCTTTTTATTATAAATTTTCCGCAGGAAACAAGCTCCCAAATCTGAAATATACAGTTATATATTAAAAAGGAAAACAGGTTTCTGGGTTTTTTAAAAAATTTCGTTAAAGAACAAAAAAATCAAGTCACTATAAACCTTCAATTTTTATTTGTTTTTCATTTTACATACCCTAGAAATCACTGTACTCTGATCCACAACTATTCTTAGTTTCCTATGGTTTATCACTCTACAAGGCATTCCAATACCTCCCTCTACCATTAACGCCTGAATTTGAACATGTAAACACTACCTTTCCTGCTACCAACATTGAATTTTTATTTTTAAATCTACTGGTCAGGAAATATTTTCATTAATACTTCTACCTCAGCACTCTCCTAAATTCTAATGGTTCATTACTCAGGCACATTTAGGCCAGTATAAAAGCGTATTTCATATGAGCGACCCAAAGGAGGTTATCCTCCTCTATTTGACTTCTAAATTCAATGTCTAAATTGATTGATTGTCATTACAATTGTTTTACAGACACACATAGACATATGGAAGTAATTCAAAACTCCCTAGCCTAAGACCTGTATGTCAGATAGATGAAAACATAGAAGAGACCTGTGGCTGACATAGCACCACTTGAAGATCAGGACATAATAATGGCGTTGGAAAAGCCATCAGATAACTAAATATGCGAAAATTAGTCAAGGCCATCTTGTAGCTTTAGAACTAATTCACATAGTTCCTTAATTTTTCTGATTTTTTTTCTCCAAAATTACAAATAATTCTTAATTTTACAAGCTCTGTCATGAATCTGACTCAGTTCCAGATTGATCCTGGTGAGAAGGTCACCTTGAAAGTTCTTCACATGAAGTAGGGGTCTTAACTCTCGTTTTAGCCATTGTGGATCTATTTCGGACATTCAGAGACGTCTATGAATCAGTTCAGTTTAGGTTTTTTTGGCTGTTAGAAATCAGTTCAGCTGCCTGAACACAGTATTTTTGACACATCTGAGGTTTTCTAAAAGGTTCAGAGACAGTTGGCACATGTGATTGTGGAGACAGAAACCTTTCTGAAGTGGCAGCTGGAAGCCAGGTGGGATAATATAGGACATCACAAATGACATTTGGTAGGAAATATATGGGCGACTGAACTGAGACCACGATGTCTGTATGGCTTTTCTTCTGTTGCCCTTTATTTCAGCACATTGAAATTATGTATGTAATTAAAACCAACAAACAAAACCTGTGATCGTGAATAGTGTTACAAATCCTTCTGAACATTTGCCACGTTATAATATTATGACTCTCTTTTCATATCCAGTTTTTCAGAGTTCATTTATAAATCTAAAGAGAAGAGTAGTGTTAGAGAAAGATGAAAAATAAGAAAGACAGTAAATGGAGAAGAGATATGTTTGAAATGTAAAATGAGACGGCAAGCTGATGAAGTGGAGAAGCAAGAGAATGTTGTTCCAAATGGCAGTAGTTAAAAATCTAATACCTGCATGGTAAGTGCAGATGGAAGAATATAAGCAAAGGAGACTGTTAATGAAGGGAGAAAAAAAAGATTATTCAAAAAGGAAACATTGAAGAAGCCTGATAGAGATCTTAAGACACTGTCAGCAGAATATAAGCAGGATGAAGTAGAGAAAATTTAGATTGAATGCAGGAACAATAATTATCTTTTCATGTGAATGGCTGTGATTACTGTTCCTTGTACATATAAGAGAAAGGGATAATTGTTCTCTTAATTTCTTTATATTAGAAGTTTAACCCGTTTGGAAAGTCATTAGAAGAGGAGGTGATAATAAAGAGCAGAGAAAATGATAAGTCTATGATAGTCTGGAGATTCACTTACAGCATAAAATAGAAAAGGAAAATATAAATAAAGACTGTACAGTTCTATTACATGCACATGTGGTAAGCAGCAGTAAATTAGGAGAAACTTGTGTTTTGGAATCTGAATGAAACCTGAATGGAAAGCACTTCAGCTGTAATCTCGCCTCTGAAATTCAAAGCATTCTCTATTCATGATATTTATCTCCTTTTTCCCATATTTTTGAGACCAAGATGTAAATACACCAGCTATCCACTGATTACTCTTATGAAACAGGACGTTGGTTTATCTCATCAGTTGAGCACTTCTGCAGTTTGTTGAGTAATTATGCAGTAATTATTTAGTAATTGTGTAACTTCACTTTAACACAATCTCTATTAATGGTTAGAGGAAGTATCTTTTCTGACTGCCCCTTCCTTACATCCTTTCCAAGACATCCTTTGGTGTCATGGGCTAGATGGACCTGTGGTTAATTCGGGAGAGATAGTCTTCTGTTCTTTGTCACTGTTACCCAGAATTGTAACATTGTGTAATGTTAATCTCCATGAAACCTAAAACAGGTGTTCATAACTTTTTCTTCATTCAGGAAGATCTAATAACACAGTCATAGTCATAATAATAATTCTTACATGATCAACTTCAGTTTGTGCAATACATGTATTTCTAAATTTGTTTTGGTCCTAACAAGAAGGCTGATATAACACAAAACATTTAATGGGTAACGTAGAATCTCTTGGCAGTTAAAATACTCTCTTGGCAAACAGCTGATGTGGATGTAAGAGATATTTGCAGATGCATCCTCAGGATGTGGAAATATTTCAACCAGAATGATTCCATGTGTAATGCTGGGTGAACATACAACTGGTATGTGAAATGCAGGTAATGTATATTCAAATCTCAGATACTGATCTCTTCTCTCTGGTGACCAGTGGCAGGACCTGAGGGAATGGCATAAGGCTGTGTCAATGGAGATTTATGCTGGATATTAGGAAAAAGTTCTTCACCCAGATGGGGGCTGGGCACAGGAACAGGCTCCCTAGGGTGTCTTGGTCACAGTGCCAAGCCTGACAGAGTTCAAGAAGCATTTGGACAGCACTTTCAGGCATATAGTTTGATCCTTGGGGTGGTCCTGTGAAGGACCAGGAGTTGGACTCAATGATCCTTGAGGGTCCCTTCCAACTGAATATATTCTATGATTCTACGAAATTATATGTTCCTTAGAGTAGGTGGTGTCTAAAATTTAGGTTTGTCCAAAATATAGGTAATTATTAGTTAAACAATGAAGCAGTGACCTATAGTTTCAATTTAGAGCAGCCCCATTTAGAATTTCCGAAGTCTGAATCTGGAAAAAAACCCAAACCCAAACAAACCCGAAGCCAAAACAACATGTTCAAAATGTTCCTTGTCAGCAACATCGCTTTTCAAATATGTAATTTAGACAGATGCTTGAGCAAGTTGTGAAAATAGGAATAATACTATTTTTTTAAATTTATATTATCTAGGAAAATTACTAAAGGAGCACTGAGCCATTTGAAGCTAAGCTAGAGTTAAAAGAAATGTGAAAGAGAACTAGCACAAGACAATTAGATCTAGACTAAATTGTACTTTGGTCTCCGGCTCAAAATACCAGATACCTACAAAGAAAGTTCATCTGTATTGACAAAGGCATGCCAGGAAGGGATAAGTGTAGCAAAAGCAATCTGAGCAGTAGTGGGGATGTGACATTACATTAAGGCTGGTCCAATTAGGAATTTTTGCATTTTGTACTCCCAGGAAAATTCTGATTATATGATAAAGAAGGCTGGAAAAGGCATCTGGGTAGGCTCATTTTCCAGTTGGCCTGTTCCATATGGAAGTGTTAGGAAAAATTACAAGACTTGTTTTTTATGAAGAAACTAAAATAATCAAATACATATAAAAGTTGATATCTGGCACTATTTATCAGAAGACAAAATTTTGTCGAAGTTATGCTATGTTTTTTTAAGCTTAATGCTATTTTTACTGGTACCACCCAAAAAATCATCCATATATCTCCTAGAAGACTGTTTTGACAGACAGCCACGTGTGTTTTTTTTGGCCTCCAAAAATTTTTCTAGGAAAATAAAAATAAAAACTTCAGTGTGCAGACAGTTTTGTATGTAGAATATCTAGTGGGGAAAATTATGTGGGGAAGAGGAAAGGAAGACATTTATAAATAGAAATCTTAAAAAATCCTGGAGTGCGACTCTGTTAAGGAAGAAAAATCAAATGGTAGCAACATGCATAAGAGAGAAAACAGAACCAGCAAAATTTACACACCTTAAGAAGAACTGAGTAAATAGCCACAAGGAAAAAAGCCCTTAAAAACTAAAGAAACTAATTCTTGAAAATCCTTATTTTGAGACAATACTGCACCACACCCAATTGTCTGTCTGTGCCTGAACTCTGAGACCATATAATTCATCAACTGCTAATACCTCAAGATCAAAATGTCTTACTGCTAATTTGTACATTGATGGAATTGGCAAAAATTTGTCTCAGATTTTCATCTTAGGCACTGAACAGAAAATAGGAATCCTGAAGTATGAGTTACTTTCATAAACAAAGATGGTGCATCAGGGTGAGAGAAATTTGCATTGAGAAATGTCTATTTGCTATACTGGCTGTCTTGGCTTACGAACTCAAAGCAGACACTTATATTTCAGGAGGAAGAAATCTGTGTATCTGGATGCTTACATTCAGAGGACCATTTTCTTTGTAATGGGTATATAATTTTTTTTCTTGCTTATGTCTATATTTTTAGTAATTAATACAAATAAAAAACATCATATTAATTAAAAAGCCATGAAAAAAAAAAAGGCCAAACATCTAAATATTCAGAATTTTATTTCTTTTGTTTTCCAAGCATAAATTTACAAACCTCTAATATAAACTGAAATTATATAGGAATTTGGAAAAAATCAATGTATTTGTAGATGTATTGTTAGGTATTTGACAATTCTATTCTTTGGCATTGCAACACTTGAACAGTCAGTGGGTTCTTCCAGATTTGCAAGGGTGAGCTGTTTCAGAGTTGTGCCTTTCACATATATATTTCATGCCCCAAATTAAATTCTCCATTTAAAATAATTTCCTACTTTGTCATGTTGAATACAAGTCATCAGGTAACTTCTGATATTGTCTTTTATTTGTTAGTTTTCTTTATCTCTTATGGTGCTTGGGTTTTTTTTTTAGTAACTGCTACTTTAGAGGGCAATCTTGAAGAATGAGTATAACCACAAATATAACAGATGTCTCATAAAATTAACTTCAATTGCTTCTATATGACCTCTATTGAGGAAGTAAGACTCAAATTGAAGTCAGCAAGAGCAGCTGTAGATTCTGCTGTTAGATAACAGTGACCTGCATTCCCGAGGGTAGTGCCCATAAATAAGAGAATTGTGGTCCTGCAAACAATAAATGTGATTAATGCCAGAATAACTTAGCAAGCATCGCTTGAGCCGCATAGTGATGTGACACCTTGGGTCAGAAAGAATAGATTCAGTAACAACAATTAAAATTTATCCACTATGTAAGCAAATCTCAGATGTACTCAGGAGAGAATCATATACTGAGTTTAATGCCATAATGATTTTATCATCTTTGGGGTTGGTTTTTTTTTCCTTCTCCTCCACTTCTTACATTCTCCCTCGCTGAGCTTCTCTAAGTGTCTTGTACTTGTATACTTAGGCAGAATACATTTATTTATATAGATGTATCCGTTTTGCTATCTTATGAATACTCTAAATATGAAAAAAAGATTGAAAAGTGCTCTCTTGCCCTTTTATCTCTTTTCACAGAGTTGAATCTAGGGGAATGAGAGATGGCTGAGAAGGAGATACTATTGAAATAACTGCACAGCATATTGATAAATGTAACTATGGCAAAATGGAGCTGGAATCATCACAATGACCCAAGTATTTGTTCAGCTTCTTGAACAGGCTTTACAGATCTTAGAAAGGTTTTTGCTTTTGCCATTATATTTCTCAATAAATCTGCATATTAGGTGAGGTGACTGAAGAGTCGAAATGCTCAGACTTTCGAGGTCACAGTAGTCATGAGAGTACAAGGACAATGCCCGTATAACTTACAGATTTAGCTGGACACACATACCAAGACTACTACCTTTCTTTTGATATTTCTCAATCAGTTCACTGCTCCAAATTTTGTACTCATGCGAGGAAGACAGACAATTTACTCTCCAGTAATTTCTTTCTCACCATATCTGGTCACATATTTTGCCCAAATACTTTGAAATGTACTGTTCACTGCATCACAGATAAAATCTGGTTAATCCATACATTGACTTACATTTTCACTTTAAAGTTACTGTATACGTGGGCCAGTCCCCAGAACTGATTAGGTAAAATTACAGATTCACCCTTTTTTTACTGGTCTCTTGAAATTCTACTATTATTGTTCTAAACTCACACCAACCCCTGTCATGTGAAACTATTTGTTGGTGTCAGTCACAATCAATTTCATATAATATGGAGCAGTCATCAAATCTTACTAGAAATCATATTTTTATTTAACAATGAAAGTCACTTGTGCACATCCATTCTGCTTTAACTTACTTTCTCATCACATTTTTGCTGGTTGCTGGCAATTTTTAGGCCTTCTTAGGGTTAGAAAAGAACATTGACCTTTCCTTCAAAGAACCATGGTCAGTTTTGTTAAAGAATTGAGGCAGATTAAGTCTCCCAAGACAAACTACTAACATAAGAAATTGCCATGTTTCCAAGGGCTCCAATGCCTTTTTAAGGTACCATGGCTTCACTGTGTATTTAGATGGACTAGGTTGCATATCTTTATATCCTCTGACAATAAAAATTAGCGTCCTGTCCAATATAATGAACAATTTCTGAAAAGAAATTCCATTACTGCTCGAGTGATCAACAGAGAAAACATAACATCCACATCTTCCCTTAGAACAGATGGTATAAACCCAAAAAGTATAATGCTGTATACTAGATGCTACTTTCATTCATAAGCAATTTTAATTCATCAGGCAAATGATGGAAGGAGTTCTTATAAAGCACAAGGAAGGAGTACAGGGTGTAGCCCTACAACCTGATAATTATGATACTGTCTCTATTGGTATCAATTGACAGGGTTTTATTAGCATATGCTAGAATTCTGGATTTGCCAAGCTCTGTCTGAACTTGTGTTGGCTTGTTGCAGTTTGTTTTAGCTTACTTAGTTGTAACAGTTGTCTAATGACCAGGTGGCTAAAACCTAATTTGTCTAATTTGCCTAATTTTTGCTTAGCTTTTTGTAATTGGGTGCCCTAACACTTCTTGTTAATAATTTTGATATAAATGCAAAAACACAAGTAGTTAGGCTGTGTAGAATGACCTTCCTGTAACCCTAGAATAACTGCGGAATAAAGGAGTACAAGCATGGGACAACATCAGAGGTTTCAAGTAGCTGAACATACGGTGGTGTGGGAAGTCACAGGGCTGCCAGCTACTCGACACTGCTCACAAACTTAGGAATTGAGTGAAAAACCGTTTCAGGGATTATGAAAAGGGCAAATATAAAGCATCGAATATTCCTGCATGCACCAGGTTGCAGGGTGATGAAGAAAGAGAAAGTGTAAAGAAATTTAGAAAAGACACAGAAATGACCCAAACAAAACTCAGCCAGAATATTAAAAAAAACCCAACCCAATACCCAAACCAATCAACCCCTAAGACCCACAACATTGAAACTGTGCCTCTGTTGACAAAAATAATATGGTAAATCCCCCCCACTAACATCACACTCCTCTTGAGGAGGAGCTCAAGGATGGTGCCAAACTTGTATTCCTTTTAGTGTAGCTAACCCTACCAGGGCTGGGATTAGGGAAACAATGAGAGAGTGGGCGTAACACCAGATTAAGACTTTTCTTGCATAACAATTTTATTTGCATCACTGCTAGTAATTTGGCTTTATATTTGCATCAAAGTAAGTTAATTGTGGACTGCCAGGACTGATTTACTATATCTGGACTAAGAGTATCAATAATTTGCTGCATTTCAATTGCACAGTTATTTTTTTTTTAATTAGACTGACAATAAATTCCTGATTTCCCATGTGAGGTGTTATCATGGTTAAGCCCCAGCTGGAAACTAAGCCCCAGAGAGCCCCAGTAATATGGGGGGAGAATCAAAAGGATAAAGGCAAGAAAATTCATGGTTTAGATAAAGAGAGTTTAATAGCTACAGCATGCCCAAACAAATCAAAACAGACTTTGTTCACTAATTCCCATGGACAGGCAAGTGTTCAGCCATCTCTAGGAAAGCAGTGCTCTATCACACATAATGGTGGCTTAGGAAGACAAACGTCTTTCCTCCAAACCTCTCGCCTTCCTTTCCTCCCAATTTTTCATGCTAAGCATTACATCATATGGTCTGGAATATCCCTTTGGTCAGCGGGGGTCAGCTGTCCTTGTTGTGTCCCCTCCCAGCTTCTTGTGCACCCCCAGCCTCCTCACTGGTGGAGTGGAGTGAGAGGCAGAGAAGTCCTTGAGGCTGCGTAAGCCCTGCTCAGCAGTGAATAAAACATTCCCGTGCTATGAAAAATGTTTCACCATGACAGATTCAAAACATAGTCCCATACATGCTACTATGAAGAAAATTAACTCTTCCTCAGCCAAAACTGGTACAGGTGTTGTCTTACTCTGCCCTATTACAAACAAGGTTTGGATAAATAAATGAAAATCAGTGGACTACAGAAATTTTAAGCCATGCTTGGTGTATGTATGGCACTGAAACTGAGTATATATGGATATGTATGGTTTCCTATATGCTGTGTTCCAATTGAAAGTATTTTACTAGATGTTTTCTGCTTTCTTTCAGAAAATATTTTGAGGTGAACAAGAAAAAAAGCATAATATCAATTCATTAATATCTTTGGTAAAACCACAGATTAAATTTCAACCCAGCAGCAAAGTAGCCTAGAGCAATATATTTGAAATTACAACTAGACTATGAGTAGCTATTGTGCAAAGTGTTTATGCTTAAACAAACATATTTGTTATAACTGACGTATTTAAGAAAGATTCACAAGCTGAAATGTTTATCATGAGCAATTCAAGGTGGGTAAAATTAAATAATGTTTCATGCATTAAACTATGTGCGCTCATCCATTTATCTTAATTTCTGACTAAGACTTCAATATCCATTTGTTAAACACTTTAGTTTTTTGGTCTGGACTACCCAATATCTTGTTGATTTATATATACAAATAAATTTTGCATTAAAATATTAGAGCTTCCTTGTGAGGAGAAGAGGAGGGGCAAACACTGATCTCTGCTCTCTGGTGACCAGAGACAGGACCCAAGGGGATGGCCTGAAGTTGTGCCAGGGGAGGTTTAGGTTGGATATTAGAAAAAGTCTCTTCACCCAGAGGGTAGTTGGGCTCTGGAACAGGCTCCCCAGAGAAGTGGTCACAGCACCAAGCCTGACAGAGTTCAAGAGCTGTTTGGACAATGTTCTCAGGCACATGGTGTGACTCTTGGGGATGGTGCTGTGCAGGACCAGGAGATGGACTCAACGATCCTTGTGGGTCCCTTCAAAATCAGCATATTCTGTGATTCTGTGATTTTCTAGAAAGATTTTGTCATTTTTGTAGGATTGAAAAAGTTCATGTGATATAATTTTACTTTCTATAAATATGTAGATGGGTAATAGTGTTCTGAATATTCCCATGGCAAACTGAAAATTCCTGTTTCACTTTGCAAGACTAGCTCCTGAGAAATACAAAGTCTATAAGAGCATATACTAGACCTCATCTTACAGGAGATCTTTTGATATTTTGAAAGTCCGTTTTTGTCTTTCCCAGTTCTAAAGATATGGCTTTGCCTATTTATTGGCTTTTTCCTATCTTATTGATAAGTTTATTAAAACAAAAGCATAATTTTTTTTGTGTGTGCATGCAATTTTAGATATTCTGAGGATCAGCAAACAGAAAAAAAGTGGTCTTTCTTCTCTGTGGTTTCTTTCATGTCTATACTTCAAAGGTACGACTCAAAAATAGCAGTTATTGTTTGTCAACCTTTCATCATGGAAATTAAAATATGTTGTAAAATGGTGTTTTAAAGTATGTGAAATAACCCTCTGAATTTTTTTTCCTATAACAAAGGAGAATTAATCTTACTTGGAATTATATTAGTATGGTTTTATTGATTGATGTGATATTAAAAATGCATTACTATGTGTTTCTAATATAACATTACCATGTATTTTTAAGGATTAAAAAGGATTAATTGCCTGAATTTTAGATGTTTTCCAGAATATCTGATGAGAAGATTTATATATTCATTCATTAAAGGAATGTAAAAATCAGAAACTGGTTAAAACAATGAAAGTTGTAAAGTGTACGCATCTATTTTCACTACACGTTTTTTATTAGTGCAAATGAAATCTAAAATGTTCACAAAAGATAATAGTTTCTTTTTCATGTTCCTTAATTTTCCTGACTTTGTTTACACTAAATTTGTTCCAGTAGCTTTGCCAGATACATTTCATAAATTATTTTCCGTATGCACATTTGTTTTGGTTTTAGATTAAAAAAAAATATATATTTGGTTTATGCTGATTTTTTTTGTCCTGGTTATGATTTTATAGATGCTTTAGTAATGCCACAAAATAGTACCAGATAATGCAATGCCTGAGCTGCTGCATGTGTTACTTCTGGGGAAACATTACCCTTTTCACTTACTCATAGATTCTATGAGTTGATAGGAGTAGCCCATCCTAAACCCTTTTCTAAATCCTGTCGTTCAGCCACTTGGGGTTTGATTCCTCAATAATGTTGGCAGAATCAGGGAGACCTGGGTGGAAAGCCCGAGTAAAGCCTTACTCAAAGAATTATATAAAAATAACTGTACAATCATATTTATACGTTTTATCCTCCATGTTTAAAGTCATTAAATTCTGTGAGGATATGTTCACAAGTCTAAATTGTATGCCTGCTGATTTCAGAAATTAAAGTGCACAGTAAATTGTATCTTCAAAGGTGTTTGATTTTTATGTATGCCTACCGAAACTGAACTCAGCATTTTCAAAATAAATGTCTGAAAATGTAACATTGGAAAGCATATTTCAACATTAAGCAGCTTCAGTCGTAATTATACAACATAACCAGGTTGGTATTTTAACTTTTGTCTCCACATTCTGAATGTCTGGGAAGTGGTGAGTTTATTTTTATAACATATTTTAATGTTTTATTCATGTTTGGAGATAAGTTATAAAAATGTCAAATTACAATTATTACAGTATTGCTTTTCAAACTCTGTGCAATACTATAATTATTCATAACTTAAAAAATGTGACTTACAGAAGCCTAAAAAGGATAACAATATTTTGTGAGAATTCTGAAAGCAAACCAGGTTAAATAAACTTAGAAAACAGCAGAGTCCTGATAAACAGTTTTCTACATAATATGATAGAAAGTTGGCTTAAAATGAGAAGCTATTCTGTAAATTTACATGCATTCTCTAACACAAGAACCTTATTAACATCATTCACCTATCTAACATCATCCACTATTGCAGCGCACATCTGTGTCCCTCAGCCAAGACGGTGGTGCCTTGGGGAAAATGATGCTAAGAAAGGGTAAAAACTGTGCAGGCACAGACTCCACCAGTTCCCTGGGCAGTCTGTTTCAATATTTGACAGCTCTTTTGGTGAAGATATTTTTTTCTTAATAGCTAGACTAACCCTCCTCACTGGTGCAACTTGAGGTCTGTCATCCTGTCAGTTGTTACCTGGGAAAAGAGACTGACCCCTCCTTTTCAGGTAGGTGTAGAGAGCAATAAAGTCACCCCTCAGCCTCCTTTTCTCCAGGCCAAATAGCCCCAGCCCCTATAGCCGCTCCTCGTGAGGCTTGTGCTCCAGACTCTTCACCAGCTCCGTTGCCCTTCCCTGGACATGTCGTTGATCAATGTATGTCCCCATGGCATGGAAAAAAAAAATACAAACAAAGGAAAATCACATTATTATTTCTGAGTTTGTATTACTTACAGTAGGTGTTGCAGAGTAAGGTACAAGGTAAATGCAGGAAGCAAAGATGACATAATGTAACTGGAAAGAAAAAAAAAAAAAAGGAGTGAAAAAGCTAAATCTCAGGAAAGTTTATTCCTAAATCCATAGGATTTGTAATTAGTCCATTTTCAGAGACACAGGAGTTTATAGTCCTATTTTAAAAAAAAATTCTTTACAATACTACTGCATATTCTCTGTATTTATATGAATAAGTTGTCTTTTATTGGGCGTTGAGATACTTTGCATTTAATTACACACCATGCATGATATTTGACAACGATCAAATATGTACCATTTGTTTGTAAAATATCTTTAAATATTCTGAGAACAGTCAGATTTGTCAGCAGAAATGTTAACGGAAAAGATAATGTTGAGAAAATGCTGTGGAACTATATAACTGGAAAGACACTTTGATTTTTTCAAGTCGGATACCTACAGTATCTTTAATGCATGTAATATTGAAATAATGTGTAATTAATAGTGGGATTAATCTTGCCTATAGCTATATAGAAGTTACACTGGTAGTGCACACCAGTCATTCAATTATCTACAGAACCTCCTGTAGAAAGTGATTCAATCCTCCTCACTTTGTCACTTACATTTAGAATAAACATTGCCTCCTGCAAGATGCCCCTTTTCATTGACTTTAGAGGACATCCAGATAAATAGCTTACATTATCTGCCTAAGTTTTAGACAGCATCTTGGTAGATGAATGTCACTTTACTCAGCTAATGAATATTAAACATTCTCAATTACTATGTATTTATGAACTAATGTTTGATACTGACAGATGCTTTGAAACTTAAGCATGTTGACAGGAAAGTCTGTAAGGGTGTGAAGCTTCCAGTTCTTGCCAGAATGCTTGTCAAAGTTGTGGTACCATCAAATAAATTACCTTGCAAAAATAAGGGCAAATCTATTGAACTGCATTTTGTTGCATAGTTCTGACTTCCACAAAAGACTTTTTAAATTACACATATAAGGCTTTTATCTATTGAACTGCATTTTGTTGCATAGTTCTGACTTCCACAAAAGTCTTTTTAAAATTACATGTAAAAGTCTTTTTTCATTTACATTCCAGAATAAATTTATATTCACACTTATCAAATAAATATCTGTTTAAAAACTTCTAATAGATGTAAAGGTATTTTTCTATGACTTGAAAACATAGATATATAAAACCAGACTTCCTGTGCATTATTGCTATTAAAGTTGTTGTTACTGTTACCATCATTTAGACTTATGTGGCAATAAAAAAATCATTAAAAAAAATTGGCTGTTCTAAAACCAATTAAACTTTCAACCATAACGATGATGACATAATAGCACTAAGTTCTGACATAGAAATAACATATTAATAAATAAAGTAATGGGAAAAAAATTGCCCTTCACACAGAAGTGTAACTTCCAATTTTTCCAAAACCAGTATTTCAGCATTGTACCCTACATGACTGTTTGGCAGACATAATTATATATTGTGTTAATAAAGTGTGAATAGAATCAGAATTTAAAATACAGCTGGAGGCTAGATCTTCCCCAGTTTTGGGGTTCAGCTTCTGTTTAAAGTCCTTACACATAAAACTGAGATGTGAAAAATGCCTCTTCACATGTGTCTAATTGCCTACATACCTTACTCTTGCCAGCAGCATCTCCTAATTTTTTTCAGACAAGTCTAGAATTTGCTAAATAATGGCAACAAAAGTTAAATCCAAATGAGCTTTTAATACACTGAACACTGGGGGATTTTGGGTTTTTATCTCTTATCCCTTTTTTATACACATTCATCCTATACAGTCATAGGAATCATTCATCAATCATAGTAAATTACCCGAGAATCTCACAAAGCCACTAAGCCACTGAGGTGAGTTACAATTTGAGCAAGAAATACTGAGGGAAGTGCCTGTGTTGAGGTATTCAGTGATTTCTTGGGAGAAACCTAACTGAAGTCCAATCAAGAAAATTACATAATTAATCTGAAACAAGGAGGGCAGGTTCTGATTATCTTTCAAAATTTATAATGAAAGGAAATACCTAAGATGACAATGGTTCCCTACAACACATCATCTCACCCACTCAACAACAAAATAGGAAATGTGAGCACCGTGAAAGACTGAAATTTATTGAAGATAACATTTTTATCTCTTTATAGAATTTCCTAGCCATCAGATTATTATTAGAAAATATGCTTGGGAATGGAGGAGTCTGTGCCAAAGCTGTTTGCTCAAACAGTGGAAAAGGCAGTTGTTTATGTTTTAGTTCTCATGCTGCCCTGCTAGGGTAGAAGCCTGAGGAAAGTGGGAAGCTAGTGCTGTATCAAAATATCAGATAACTTACTTTTTCCTGTCTTAAAATAACAGTATCAGAACAGCAATACAATCGAACACAGTATCTTTCCTCTTTTAATTCGAATGTAGACCCCGCAAGTGACAAAACTCTCATGTTCTGCAAAAACCCAAAATAGCAATTTTTTTTTGTTTTTGACATTTGTAACTGGATGATCAAATAATTCAATCAGAGTATTCTGGGAAGGGAATTAAACGATTGGCTCTGAACTCATCTCCGAAGCAGTATTTAAGCAAATGCAATTTGCTCTAGATTATCTCATTCCATTTCCTTGTATTGGTGTTTGGAGACAAAACCTTATTTCCCCTTTATTTACGCATTTATTTTCTTTTCATCTCACACTACTTCAGTACCAACAGGCTGAACTAGTATGCAAGGAAACCAGACAGGTCTCCATTGACAGTGAAAAATTATTTGACATACAGAATAACCGCAACTTAGAAGATTATATAGTCATTACTTTCTGTCATCTGATGGTTCTTGTACTGGCAGGAAGAAGTGAGACTCAATTATGGAGATCTACAGGAATTTTGTTTTTCAGTAAAACTTCAATAACTGTTGCCAGAATTGTCCCCTTGACACTTTATAAAACACTAGGTAACATAGTAGCCAGGATAATATAAATTATAGCTTGTTAAAGATTCAAATAGATAAAATGGAATGTGTGAAAAACCCAAATAAAACTGGCAGTCTTTCTTCCTTTAAAACAAAAAAGACTGTTTGCTCCCAAGCCGCTTGTTACAGCTAGCCAGAAGCCTGACAAGATTTTATAGTGGAACTTTTGAAAACGCACCAACATAGATTTTCATTGAAGCATTGTGTAGCATCACTTTTCAGATATGAACAGTTCATCAAATACAGTTCAATTTGAAGTGAGAGGTCACTAAAAATAAGAAAGTAATGAAAAAAGTTATTTTATTCTCATGTAAAGATGTGTTGCAGAAACCTAGGGAATAAAAGATACAGTTTTTCAGCTTTACAAATATTGACTGCTATGTTTGCTTCCAAACTTGAATATATGTATCTATGGCATGGCCAAACGTCCTCATGGGACACTGAAAACATATTATTTTAATCCAGTCATCTCACTCATTATTAAGCCAATTAATGCTGCTCATCAAACATATTTGCTCACTAGTGTTGCAACATATCCAGTAAGTTTCAATTATCAAATTTGCCTATTTTTTTCCAGAAACTCAGTAAAACACATAGTAAACATTCATATGTAATGAGAGTAATTCATAAGGCTGTACATGAAAAACCACTAAATGATCTTACAAATTCATAGCTCATCCTTTGAAAGATGTGTCTTGCATTACAAATCAAAAATATTGAAATTAAAGTACTGGAATTTTTGTGATTAAACTGAAAGACAGCAAAATACGATAACATTGCTCTTTAAGACAAACACAGTTTTAAGAAATGCTGAAATCTGCTTGAAATTTTGAAGTTGTGAGCAAATGATAATAGTACAGCACTAGTTGTGATGCGTTTGGCTGCTTGCCTTATCTATCAAAATCGCTGTAACATTCTAACTGATTTTTGTCGAATTCAGATGAGAAATTTTCTAAAACTTTCTCATCTGTAATACATCTTTAACAGCCTATCAAGGCAAAGTTACTGATTTTTTTTTTTTTTCAAGTTTCCTGGAATAGTGTAAAAATAATAGGATGCAGTGTTTTAAGGTATACACCTATACTCCTAAAACTCGTGCCTAAATTCTGGCCGTTTCTAGGTTGTAGATGCAGTTCTTAAATGATTATGTGGTTACAAAGAAGATGAAAATTCCTACCATTGGGAAAGAATGGAAAAAAATTAGCTGTATGAAAGACTCAGACTTTCCTCATCATTCTTCCAAAACTTGTTTGTTGAGTGCCTGCCTCCTTCTTATCCCTTCCTGGACTTCTCTTAGCAATTCTGCTTTCTTTTCCATTCCACAGTCTGGCTAAAAAGACATTGTGGCCTAAATGTGAATGATATATGATTCTCCATAGAAGTTACCCAGTGAGAACATTTACATACAAAAACAAATAGCCTGTCCACACAAGAGAACAGATGCAGAAATATGCAGCTAAGCCAATAAAAGGTTTTGTCCTGTTATCTTCTGTGTTGCCAAAAATAATTCTGAGTTACAAAGTAACTCATACCATTACAGTGCATATGGAATTAAAAGAAATTCATTACCAACAATAAATGGACACATTCAGTATTCCATTCAAACTCTACTCGAGTAGTGAGCCAATTTTTTCTCCACTTGCTTGTTTTACATAAATGGTAAGGTGATAAAGTAACTATGGCAATCTAAAATAACTGTGAAGCTGTTACTGAACAACTGCTGTAACTCTTAGTGAGATAGCAATCCTAACTCAAGAAGTGAATTTCTCCTAAATTGTGGAATATGTTACAAATATTTTTCAAAAAGAATAACAAATTAAGGGGAGATTCAGCCTTCTAAATTGAGGTGTCTAGCACAAAGTAAGTTCCTCTTCAGTTGCTCACATACTTGCTCTAGAAGTACATGTATTTTGTGTGCCAGGGTGACTGGCTGTCCTGGATTTGATGACGTAGTCAAAAGTTACTAGATAGATATTAGCTTGAAGCTGAAAGAGGGTAAGTTCAGAATAGATATTAGGAAGAAATTCTTTACTACAGGGTGGTGAGAGACTGGAATAGGTTACTCAGAGAACTTGTGGACTCCCAATCCCTGGCAGTGTTAAGACCAGGCTGGACGGGGTTCTGACCAGCCTGATCTAGTGGAAAATGTCCCTGCTCATGGAAGGGGAGTTGAACTAGATGATCTTTAAGTTTCCTTTTAACCCAAACTGTTCTGTCAGTCTGTGATCATGCCTTCACTTGCATGCTGGTGATAGAATCACTACCAAGTAACCCATTTGATATGTTAGAAAAAGAAGATTTATACAAAACATAAACAAAGGCCACATCAAACGTACTCTTGTTTAGTCCTCACAGTAGAATTTCACACACAAAAAAGATGCACGTAGAACTATTATGTCAGAAAAGTTATAAGATTACCTTTTTGTCCCTTTGCCATGGAAAACACCTGGTAAAATCTATATGATCAACAAAACTGATAAAAGACTTATTCAGACAAAAATCAAACATTCTTCTTTGAACATTAAGTCTTGTAGGTAGATTTGCCTCACAAAACACAGTTTGTTTCCAAGATTTATGAAGAATTTGAAAAGATAAAGAGTTACATATAAATCACAGAGATAAAAATCATAAGTTTAGCTAGGTAGAAGCTTTTTGACCTATCTAGTTTCTATCTATAAATAAAATCAGATTGACATTTGATAATTGAATTCTTCATAACTGAAATTATTGATAACTTATTTCTCCTATTGCTTATATGTTAACGCCTTCTCTCTTGAAGAGTTTTTGATTACTGACAGTGTAAATTATATTTTGGGGTTTGGATTTTTTTTCTGTGTGCTAAAGATGAGTGTAGTTTTAAGTGATTATTGGTATCTTTTTATCTGGGGAGCTATGTAAAAAAAAAAAAATTAATACCTCCAGGTAAAAAGAGAGGTCTTATCAGAAGTAGCAATAAAATAGTTTCCATGATGTTGCAAAAGTATCTGACACACCTTTCAGATGACCACAAGTATTTTTTTATTAATGAATGTCTACAAACTAGCAATTTTCAGTCTTGAAAACAGAAATTCTCTCTCACGTTTTGCAATTAATTCAATATATGAAACAGTATACACAAGACTCCTGGGTACACAACCAAAAAAGAAAAAAATGAGATTTTTAATGGCAGATCTAGTACAATGGGCAATTAAATAACATAATAAAGATACCTACTTTTTTGAAATATACTGGCTGGGTCTGTGTGGAGTGTATAACACTAGACTGAACAAGGGGACAATTCATCAACTACACATTACACCTGATAAATATTCATAATATATTTAGTATTGTTTCCCACTAAATATTACACAGAATATTTGAAAGCAAGTGTCAGTGGCACAGTTTATTTCACTTACGGAAAGAAAGCCTTTATTTCCAGATGAATACATAAAGTCACAACAACCTTGAAAAAAAGGAAAAAAGAAAAGAAACAAAGGATTGCTCACGTGCTGAAGACTGCCCTTCCTCCATAAATCTACCATCATAATCCTTCTCTTAGGTTTTTTTTATTATTATTATTATTTGTTGTTGTTGTTTCTGAGGTTTGTTTGTTTTTTAGTTTAGAGTAAAATCCATTAGTGCCTGCTGTTTTAGCTGATGAAGGACAGACATGATAAACTTGAGGAATCATCTGTTGCTTAACAAAACACCATACCAGTGTCAAGAGGTAATTCTGGCTAACAATATTTTCCTCTAGAAACAACTGGCAAAAAAAAAAAAAAAAAGCTGCTGTAGAAACTAAAGACAATAATTCTTAAATCTTTGTGAAAGATTGCTTGTGTGTCAGAATTAAAAATTAGAAAAAAGTCGCTTGTGGAATGACAGTATGATTTCCATCTCCTTAGAAAAAACAATATTTATTCTTCTAAACTTCAGTTACAAATTATAGAGATGATAAAATTATAATAATAAGACAATATTTGCAATGCCATGCAGGCTTTTTCAGAAGACTATCTATAGCATTTTCAGCTTCATAAGTCATTATGTGAAATAATTGTTTCTTTGTGGTTCCTAACACCTTTATTTTTTCAGAAGTTTACAGTAAACAGACAACTAGATAAAAGATCTTAGGAAAAAGTACTGGTATATAATAAGTGGATTTCATTATATAACTTCACCACAACACATTCTGTGAAACAGGACTTCAGTAGCTCATGACACAAATAATGCGTGAATAGGATTTACACATGAAGTATTTAAGAAATATGTATGCTTGATGCATAACAATAGCAGAATAATAGAATGTTAAGAGTTGAAAGGGAACTTAAAGACCATTTAGCCCCAACTATTCCCCACCCTGCCATGGGCAGAGACACCTACCTAGAAAAGGTTGCTCAAGGCCTTATCCAAAACATTACCAAGATCAGGTAATCCATGACTATCTGGGCAATCTGATCGAGTATCTCACCACCCTCAAAGTAAAGAACTTCTTCTGTATATCTAACCTAAAACTCCCCTCTTTCAGTTTGTATCCATTACTCTTGGTCCCATCACTACAGTTCCTGATAAAAGAGTCTCTCCCTGTCTTCCCTGTAGGCTCCCTTCAGACCCTCAAAGGTTGTCATGAGGTCTCCAAGCAACTTTCTCCAGGCTGAATAGCCACAACTTTCTCAACCTGTCTTCACAGTGTATGTGGTCCAGCCCTCTAATCAGGTTCTGAACTTGCTCTGAACAGTTCCATGTTCTCCTTATGCTGGGAGCACCAGAACTGTATGCAGTATCCCAGGCAGGGTCTCACCAAAGAGTAGTAGAGGGGGAGAATCACCTCCTTTGACCTGCTGGCCACTCTCCCGATGTAGGCAGGGATTCAGTCAGCTCTGTGGGCTGTGAGTGCACACTGCCGGCTCATGTTGAGTTTTGCATCACCCATCACGCTCGAGTCCTTCTCCACAGGGCCACTATCAATCAGTTATCTGCCCAACCTGAAGGTGTGTCTGGGACTGCCACGATCCAGTGTAGGACTGCTGAGGAATACATTTGGTGCCGGTGGCTCAGAGCGCAGCTGCAGTGCAAGTGGCAGGCTGAGCTCTGGGGGCAGGACACCAGGCTGAGGAAAGAGGTCTTGAACTGCTGATTATTTGCATAACAAAGGGCACGGGAACTTGTGGCCCAGCCAGGTGACAAGACACTCAGTGATGTGTCAGGAGCCAACAACCCCCAGACTTTACTGAACTTAGACTGCAAGGGTATAAAAGCCCAGGGATTCCTTTGTTCGGGGTTTGTTCCCAGAGGCACCCAGCTCAAGTTGATATTCTGTGACTTTATCATTTAGTTACAACATCAGGAGTAAATTATATTAAGGATAGGGACATTTGAGACTCTGCTGTGGAAAACCTAAACTGGTAAGCAAACCTGGTCTGATTGTGTGAGTGTGGGGTGTGTAGCCACAGAGGGGCTTCAGTCCCAGCTCAAGTGGTGGAAGAGTGACTGCCAGAGTGGTTTCTGGATGGTCATAGAGGGAAGTTGCCTTAACAAGGACCCTGCACTGCACTTTTTGCACATGAGTTTTGCATCGGCCCACCCCTCAAGTGTGTCCAGGTTCCTCTGGATTGCATCCCTCCCCCCCAGTGTGTGACTGCACCACACAGCTTGGTGTTACCAGCGAACTTGCTGAGGGTGCACTGTTCATGTTGTCAGCAAAGATGCTGAACCCCAGTAACAACCCGAGGGGACATTACTCATCACTGGACAATGATCTATCTATTCTGATTTCTGAACTATCTCACAGGTAACAGAAAGGAATTATTCATCTGCATATGCGTTTCAGCAATCCAATTGTAATATTGTGGGACTGTTGAATCTCTTGTAAGTTCAGTCATGCTGTGGACATCTGCATGCTTAGTAGGAGGTATCCAAAACTATTTGGAACGAAGATAAATAGTGTCATAGACTGGAATGTTTTAGTGAGGCACCACTGTGTGAATTTGGCTCAGTTGTGCTTACGAAATTGTTGGTGATTTGTGAAAAAACTAAGGCCACATCAAAATTTTAAACACATTTTTGAGATGACAATAGTCGTCAGGTTAAGAATTAAAGAGAGAAGATGTGGACAAGAAAACATATAAATACCTTAGAAATAAGTAGAGAATCAGAAAATGGCATCTCAGCAACATGAAGATCAGCATGTTCACTGTAAAATGCCCACACAAGTCAGAGACAGGCTGGTTTAAAGGAGAAAAAATGTTACGTATGCATAATTATATAAATAGATAATGTGAAACAAATGACAAATAAAATTACAACTGCTACTGTAAATTTTCTAGGAGGGGTATACTTTCAGGAGGGAAATACTTTCAGGTTTTTTTTTATTTCTATGAATGCACGAGAACAATCACATCGAACATGGTGAAAAACACAACAGCTAGACCCAGCTCTCTCTGAAGTAATTTACCTAAATGTAGATTGAACTAGAACTGGACTAATTAGTCAATGAACACAAAGTAGGTCATTTCTACGTAGTTAACCATTGAAGAGGATCCTTAAATAAGAAAATTCACAGCAGGGTGTTATACATAGGATTTTTTTCCATTTGCGGGTTCAAAATGTGTAAAATGCCTCTAGTATCTAAACAAGAGCCTATCAAAAGAAAAGGTTTGTGAAGTTATTAGAAAAAAAGCAAACTCATTGTTTGTTAAGCCTGGTGGTACAACTATTTTTTCCCTTAAGGAGTGATATCACACGAAGCTAAACATTGTTATTGAAAACACATGAAAATAATTACTTCTTCTGCCTGATGAGAAAATACTTTTGTGCATTTTTATCTAAAACTACTTATTTTCTTGGTAAAAAAAAAAAATCTGTCTATTATCAGCATGGCTTGATTTTCAAGAATTCAAACAAGCAAAACGGAGAGGATCAGACAGATTTTGTACTTTTGTTTCAGAGATGACTGAAATTCTCTACATATCACAAGTGAACACATAAAGCACTCACCTAAATTTTAATATTGTTAATTTGTACTCTGAGAACTTATGGTTTAAAAGATGTCAGTACTTACATAGCTATAAAATGATTCTTAGACTCTTTTTATACAAAATCCACCAAACTAATTAGCTCCTGATACTAGCATATTTAAAACATATGTATTTAGAATTACTTTAAAAATATAGCTGGGGATGGCGGGGTGGGGAGAGGAAATAAAATTTTCACATGGCACAACAGAAAAATACAGCAAAATTGGGCAGCTATTTGGAACCTTGTTTTTCCCAGAACCTCTTGATTTCTTTCCTGGTTTACCATCACAGAAATGCTGTAATGATGGGAGATTTCATATGCCTCCAAAAGGCTTTCTTTACTTGACAGGTGGGGAACCTTTTAGAGATGGTGGTTCTGAACACTCTCAAACTAAAATAAGAATCTATTCCTCATGTTCTGGTTTTGGGGTAAGTTCTACAAGCATTTCATAGAAAGCATGATACCGTTTTTTTTTGTTTGTTCAAAGAAATAAGGAAATATCACTGATTACTTCTTAATGAGGGAGTCCAGTACCATTAGTATGTGTCAGATGTTTCGAAAGCATTATAAATGTAATGTGTCCAAAAACAAAGCAGAAGAATCTTGTTGGTTTTTTATTTTCTAATTGAGACAGTGTTGAATTTTGGTTAAACTCTAAAAGATTGACATTTACAAATGCAAAAATCTCAGGCAATGAAGAAGCTCCTGAAAGTACACAGCTGAAACATTTCTACGGTTTTGAAGAAACAAGGCTCCACAGGATCTTTTGCTCTACAGGAATTTTTTTTTTTTTTTTAATTAGATGCCATAGTTCTGCTTGTACTAAGTATTATTGTTTTATTTTGTTTCCATATACAGGGTTTAAATTTTTCATAATATATCACAATGTGTTCTCATAACGAAAAGAGGGATATACATATATAAAAAATATTGTATGTTTAGTAGAAATGCTTTTGTGTTCCATACAAGGTTTCAATCTCCTCGTCATATAGTTCTTCAAATTCATGCTGGCGAAGTTCCAAAATCTGTTGATTTAGTTGTATATAAAGCAGTCATTCTGAAAACAAAAAAAACAGTCCTCCAAGACTGTTGTTGAGATCTGATCCCAGAAATTCTTAAATTGAAGGCAAAAAAGTTGTTCATATAGCTGAAACAATTTTGTAAATACAATATTTGTGCAAGAATAATGAAAATAAAGAAGTGCAGGTATCCATAAGTTTTCCATAATTATCACTAGAAAGATAGGTTAGAAATACTCACATGTAAAACAGATAATCTGGCAACACATTCAGCACTCAAATTTCAATTTTTAATTCATTCAAATGGGTAGGGTTTTTTCTTACAAACTATGGATGTATTGTATCTACATATAAATCCCAAATGAAGCTAGCTATATGTTGCTAATATACATGAGCAAATATAAGTTGGAGTGAGAAGGGTAAAGTTTCACACCACTCAGTTTCTCTTCAGGCTTCTGAAAGGCACTTTGAACTAAATGAAGCTCAGTCAATGTGTTTCACATGATTAAAAGGATGAGCACAGTCATTAACAAAACTGACTAATGGACTAGAGGGTTCTAAAACTCCCAAATGCCATCATGATGAAATGAAGACATTTTCTTATTAATTTTCTTGCACAGATCTTAGCTGGAGAACCAGGAATCTGTTATTACTTTGGAGCTTCCCAGGCTGTGTAGGTGTTGTGGGTGCAGGCTGATATTTCTTATCCCATGACTATCACTCTTTTCTTTTGCATCCTATCTATAATATAAACGGTAACATCTGTTTCATATTTCACAAGTTAAAATATAAATTCGAAGAATAAATAAGAGAGGAAAGATGTATACATAATCTACCTACACACAATCTTCGTCTTTGGCCAATTAAAGGATATTGCCATCTATCTAGAACATAAATTGCCAGTTACTCAAGGTTCTGCAGAATATAAGTTCAGTTTCTTATGCAGACTCTGTTTCTAAAGTTAACGCATATTGCTGGGTTAAATATTAGATTTTAAAAGTAATAGGTAAGCATCAAGCACTTAATTAAATAAAGATATATACCTCCATATTCTAGAAGAAATATCTGTTCTGATGCCAGATTTTATGAGAGAGTATGATTTATCAAACAGGAACTACATTAAATAAGGGAAATGGCTTCTTAAACATTATGAGTTTATTAACGCTGAACTCAATATTTATATTTTTAGTAGCAAAGACTGCAAAGTGTTTTCCCATATACTTAATCCATCTTCCTACTATGTAAATTCGGAAATTGATTATCACAAATCTATGGATCATAACCTTCAAAATTTTTGGACTTATTCACCTTGTAGCTATGATTGTAACATCAAGAGCTAAAGATTCTCCTGTAATTTATTCATAACCTGTGTTTCCATCTGGTGCATTTTTAAATAGAAATAAAATACCTGTTTCCTTGCCTTTATTGATGAAGTAGTAATAGCTCCTAACAGAAGAGTTCCAACACACCATGTTTCTAATAATTTGTAGCAGCAATAGTGTCCAGCAGGACCAGAGCAGTGATCATCGGCACTGGTGAGGCCGCAACTCAAATCCTGCAACTCAGTTCTGGGCCCTTTGCTACAAGAAGGACATTGAGGAGCTGGAGCATGTCCAGAGAAGGGCAATGGAGCTGATGAAGGGTCTGGAGCACAAGCCTTATGAGGACTAGCTGAGGGAACTGGAGTATTTAGCCTGGACAAAAGGAGGCTCACAGGAGGCGGTTCATATGCGCGTGTGTGTGTGCGTAACATGATGACAACACTTTATCACTCTCTACAGCTACTGGAAAGGAGGTCTGAGTGAGGGTTGAGAGTCGGTCTGTTCTCCCAGTTAACAAGTGACAGAAACAGAGGAAATGGCCTTAATTCGCACTGGGAGAGGCTTAAATTGGATATTAGGAAAAATTTTTCACTGAGAGTGTGGTCAGGTGTAGGAACAGGCTGTTCAGGAAAGTGATGATATCACCATTCCTGGAGGCATTTGAAAGGTGCCTGGATGTGGCACTTGGGGACATAGTTTAATGGTAAACAGGGTGGTGCTGGGTTAACAGTTGCAACTGGTAATCATAGAAATCTTTTCCAACCTTAACAATTCTATGATATTATAAATAATGTGTCCTTCCATTGATTCCATTATCCAAAGAACTTGTCAACTATGAGACAAGAAACCTACAAATGAGAAAAAAGATTTTATTGGGCTGTTTTGTCACTCAGTCTTGAGGGATAGGTGTTGTAGCTTTTATAATCTCTACGTTGAATTTATTTCAAATGATTCTACCTCTGTGGATTGGGAGAATGTCTAAATCCAATGACCTAGACGACATATGAGTATGTTTTCAGAAATCCAGTTACATGGTGATTCAGTGTCACTATTAGCAGAATAATCTGCAAGTGGGATACCAATCCATGAGTCTGCTAGTGGCAAATACAAGTATCCAATGATTTTGGTTATCTGAACTGGAATCAGCACCCAAAAATTGCTCATAAATTATAGCAATATCATAAATGATTTGTTTACTGTCTTCTAAATGAAATGAAAATCTCAATGTAAACTTTTTTAGGTGAGAAATAACTTGCTTCTTACCAAGAAATTACTTCAATTATTCATTAAAATTCACTGCAATTACACAATCTACTAAAAAATAAAAGCAAAAAAAGAGAGAAAAAAATCCCTAAAATACATTAAATTTAAAAATAAAATAAAAAACCCAAACAAACAAAACCCCAAAACCTTTTCATATGTTGTCTAACTTGGGACATGGAAGGAGTCAATAGCAGCTAAGATTCAATTATCATTATTTTTATTCCCCTAATAAAAATTAACAAAATTCCTGAAGTGTCAACATGGGTAGTCTGTACATCTCCGGAAGTAGAAAAGCAGTAACGACATCAAAAATTTCACCAACTCAGTCACAAAATAAACAAGTACGATTTGAAAAATAAACATTCTTCTGTTTAATGAGAGACATTATTAGATCATATTGATAAATCACATTTAATAAACTATTTGAGAACACAAAACTAATGAATCAAAGTGGTGCTTCTAATTCATAAACAATTGGAGCAATTCCATAAAAACCTGGAGAATTAAGTCAAAAATCCCACCTCTTCCGTGGTGACTATATATAAAATTTCTAAATTTCAGGAAGATGTAGCAGTCCCATGACTTCTGACTAATCTGGGACAGACATTTCTCCCAAGGATTTCCATTTTGCGTGCAGTAATTAAACACACGTAGATCCAGAGCGAGTTCCCAGCTGGAGAGAAGAAATATCCCAATGAATATATGTCTGTTTTATTCAAAATGGAACAAAATCCTCAGACATTTCAGAAAACAATATATTTTTATGGTACTCTATTCCCAGCGCTTCTTCAATCATTGTTAGGTTCTCTGCTTGCAAAGTTGTTGGAGCTATGATATAAGGATGTGATATTGTTTTTAGTACAGTTTTTTTTTAGGGGGAAAAAAACCTTTTTTCATACCTATGCCCAGAAGACGAATCAAAAAAGCTGTTGGAAAAATATGGAAAATCACATAGACTGCTAAAGCAGAACTTAATGTCTATGTTCAGAAGAGCAGTCTAAGAATTATTGTCCCAACAAAGCCTATACAAACAAAAGCCTGGAGTCCCATCGGTAAATATGTCCAGAAGCACAGGTGTTAATCAAGTAAACAGCTACAGCTGATGAGAGAAATACGATAATCTCACACAGTTTTTGAGTTCTATAAAGTAGATGTCAACATTCAAACTAGTTATCTTCTCAAATCATGCATTGGAAATCCTTATTTATTTGCATTAACTAGTTTAAGTGAGATGTCTAAAACCTACACATAAGACGGTAAGCAATTAGAATTTCATGTTGAGGGTCCCCATTTCTATATCTTTTGAAAGATTCAATTTGCTAGACATCTTAAAAGAACACCTCACACTGAGAGCAATCGTCAAAACAAAATTAGAGAAGATGGTGTTCTTGTGATGACCCACCCCTCTACCGCTTCTAACATAATTGTCTAGTAATTTGAGATTTCTGTCAGGAATTGATCTAGAGAAAATCAAGCAAAAAAGAAACACGACTTGACAGCCTACTGTTTCAGTCACTGGAGACTTCAGTCTACCAACCGTAGAATCTCTATCCTTTCACTGTGTTCTGTTTTATTCTAGAAAGGGGGTGAGGGTTATTTTATTCTTATTCTGAAGACTCACAGGAGGAGGCAAGTGCTTCCTCTTTCCTTAGTTTTTGGGAGTGAATATGAATAATAAGTCCTAGATATTATCAGTTTCTTGCCACCTGCACATGGAAGCTTTCTGACACGCTGATTTTCAGGGTAGGCATTCTGAGTGGTCAAATTTCTCTCCACTCTGCCCCCATTCTCACTCTGTACTCCACTTTCTTTTGAAGAATGCTTCCCAAAGAAATGGGTTGGCTTTGCTTTAGTACAGAATCACTCCTTGGGCTTTTCACAGTTGTGAGTTCCCAGAGCTGGGAATCTAAGACTTTGTAAGTGTGCAACACTGAATATTCAACCAAATGTGGGTACAGCTTTTGGCTGGGGTAGAGTTAACTTTCTTCACAGTGGCTGGTATGGGACTGTGTTTTGGTGAACACAATGATGATAATATAGAGATGTTTTCGTCATTGTCGAGCGGAGCTTACACAGAGCCAAGGACTTTTCTGCTTTTTGTACTGTCATGATGGCAAGGAAATCGGGGGTGTGTGGGAGGTTGCACAGCCAGGACAGGTGACCCAAACTGGCCAAAGGGATATTCCAGACCATATGGCATCATGGTCATAAACTGGGGGAAAGAAGAAGGGAGTGTGGGACATCTGGGGTCATTGCACCAAGACACTGTTATGTGTGATGGGGCCCCACTCTACTGGAGATGGCTGAACAGCTGCCTGCCCATGGGAAGCAGTGAGTTAATTCTTTGCTTTGCTTTATTTGTGTGCTCAGCTTTTGCTTTCCCTATTAAACTGTCTTTATCTCAACCCATGACTTTTCTGGCTTTTACTCTTCCCATTCTCTCCCTAGTTCCTCTGGTGTGTGGAATGGGTGAGTGGTTGTGTGGCTGGTCAGATTTAAACCACAGCAGTGAAGGATGATTATTAAAATCTCTAAAAAAGAAAAACAAATTTGGCCCTCAGTTTCTAAAAAAGCAGATACAAAAACTTTGACTAAGCATTGTGAGTAATGACCTCAGTCAGTCAATTCTATTGTATTCAGATTCTAGCTGTAGCGAAACACTTCCTGGGTTCATCACTTGTTCCATGCATATGAAGGTCATAATAATTTAATTATAAAAAGTATAATTTGATGATCACTGTGCAACTTTTGTGACATGAGGTTTTAAGTCAAAATAGGGACATACCAGCAAAGAAATACATCCTCTCACTCATGACCACGGAGTGATAAAATCATAAATCAGCAGCCTCTTTTAAAATAATACAAAAAATACTCAGCACTTCGTAAACATAGCTCGTACTCAAACACCTAACAAACTTATTAATTCATTGTAGAAGTAGAGCCTTTAAATGTGCTGGACCATATCATCATGGCAAATGAATTAGATCATTAAAATAATGTTGAGGATATTCTAAAGTTACAGTCAGTAAACCAAGACAATTTTAAAGGCAAAGGAATTGAAATATCACAGTCTATCACTAACTGGTTTCATATTTCAGCGTAAGGTCACAAAAAATACCCACTGTAGGAACATCTCTATTGATGTAAAAAACGGCAATGAGGGCTGAGAAAAAATAGCGTTGTCTCCATTGTACTGTGCTGGCAAGTTTTATTTGTTGACAGTATATTACATGTGAAGCATATCCCAAATTTAATTTATTTGGAAAGAGGAGGAGAGGAGCTACAAAAATACAAACTTTATTCATGAGATTATACATACAGAAGTGGTATTTTGCAGTAGTTCTCTTTATATAGGGTAGATTGGCATTATGTATTTGTTATGTAAAGTGCCTAAACTGATCCAAGAGCAGACACAGTATTTCAGGGCTTTCACAACAACCGAGTACTCACCAAAATACCAATCTATATGTAATACAGATATATGAATTTTTGTAATATTTGTTTTCTCTCTAGTGTTGCAGTATGACTCAGCAATTAGTTCTTAGCTTAGAAATAAGCTAATTATGAGTCAGCTTCCATTGCTGTTTGTAAGAGAAATAGAGGAGAGAAAAGAAGACAGCTGGAATAAAGGGAAGGAGGGAGGGACATGGGGGAAAGGCTGGAGAAGGAGGAAAAAGGAAAGGGAAAGGGAAAGGGAAAGGACCTAAAGCCCTACTGTCTGTAAGATTCTGTGTACATGGTCATGCTTCCCCACTGCCATCAGTTTCAGCTAGGATGGAAGAAATTTTCCTCTTAGTAACTGGCACAGTACAATGTTTTGGATGTACAATGAGAATAATGCTGATAACACACTGATGTTTTAGTTGTTGCTGAATTAGAGCTCACTTTGAACATTCAAGATCCTATCAGTATATTTTATGGTGCTCTGGAAAAAATATTGTCAGCATATCTGCCTCACTACTCTAGCCAATATAAGATTTCCCCACTAAAAAAACCCCAACAAATAAAAATCAAAATTGGTGTCCAGATAATGTGAAGGGAGAAACATGGAATCTACTTTCCATGAATTAACTTCAGTGAAAAATTCAAGTCTCTCTAATACAAAGAATCACGTTCTGCTTACCAGAAGTGAAGAAAAATTAGGGATACAAGACAGGCCAATCAAGGTGTGTGCAAATATCAAGTTTTCTTTAATAAATTAATTAGTCTGATAGTATGACAACCATGGCAGCTAAAATTTTTCATAAATTAAATAGCTATTGATCCAAGTGGTGGTAAATACAGCTGAAAGAAACTGTGAAATTGAGTATATAATAATAAACTCATGTATAAAAATAATGCTTGTGTTAGTAAACAGCCAAAAAACCAAACCTGCAAAGTAACAGAAGACAGACCTATTTTCCTTGCCCCCAAACAAGAAACTGGACACACTAATAGTATCTTTCCCCACTGAACAGCAAACATTTCACATTTCACTTAGCTTTTTTTGCTACATTTAGTACAGTAATGTCTACCAAGGGGTAAATTGACTTTCCTTTTACAGATCATTAGCAGCTGCAATCAGCCAACAGGAGTTTGCATGAACTGGTTCTAGATTGTCTCTAAGTTCAGACATGAGATCATTCAGCATTGTAAGGCACACTAAATAAAAAGAAATATATCCTTGAACTGTAATTCACAACTTTTGACTTGCAACTATAACAGATAATTTTCTATATTATTGATTCATCATTTAAAATTTTAATTTGTAAAAAAATTGTGTTTTGAAATACATAAACCATATGTGTCCAAACACTGCCTTATGATAATCCATCAGGAGTCTAATCCACATTATCCAGAGATATCATCATAATGGTAAGGATCAGTCTAAGCATTTAGCTGACTTTGAACAAGTCTTGAATTTGGCTTGACTTTTGAATTAACAAAACAGGAGTCAGAGAATGCTACACTTTTTCTGACTTTTAGATTTTTAGTAAAAAAACTTTTTAGTTATTTAGGTAAAATAGTTCATTCAAAAATTATATTGGTCAGCCCTTTGATATGAACTATGCATGCAAGGGTGTGGATTTCTTAATGTGTATTCTCTTCTAGAATTCAGACTCTAATATGCTTACATTTGTCTTGTATATATAACTATAATTTTTATTCTTTCCCTCAAAAGTCTTACTGAATTATCTACTCAAAAATGAAAGCTCTGGAGGTGCACTTTTTTCACCTGAATGCAAGTTCCTGAATAGCAGACAAGTACAGTACAATCAGCTGGCTTTTGACATAGGGAAAGGAAAGAGCACCTGCCTCATCAATTTACTGTCTCCTTCTAAGGATTTGTCTCTTTAAAATATAAGCATAAAAGGCAAACTCAAACTCAACAAAAGCTGAGAAACAGGAATGGTTTGGTTCACTTTCATCTCCAGAAGTCATGGAGTTATTGAGGTTGGAGGGGAGATTATCTGGTCCAACTAAAGCAAATCATATTGTACAGGCCCTTATCAAATCAGTATTTGAAAGTTCCCAAGAACAGTGCATCCACTGCTCCTCTGATAGATCACATTCATGGTACACAGTGTTTCATATTATCTAACTGAAACTTTTCATAACACATATTCACTTCTACTTTTTACCATGTACGCTCAGTGAATATCTGTCTGTCTTCTCAGTGCCTTTTCAATTTGTGTCAGGTTTCACAAGCAAAGTCTCCCATGCCCCAGTTTTGGAGCAGTTGCTTTACGAGAACAAAAGGCATTGGGGTTGGTGAGCCTAGAAAAGAGATGGCTTTGGGACCACCTAACAGGAGCCCCACAGTACTTAGATTCAGCTTACTAAGAAGACGGAGCCAGGCACTTCACAAAAGGGCGTGGTAGGAGGAAAAGAGACAGTGGGCATAAGTTGAAACAAGACAAGTTCAAAATGGATATGAACAAAACCTTTCTCACCACAAGAACAGTCAAAGAGTTAAGGAGGTTGCATAGAAAGGTTTTGCAGTACCCATCTCTGCCAGGTTTTGTTCCTGTCTGGCTTAGAGTCTCCGTAACCTGCTTTAATTTCACCACTCAGACTAGTAAGTATTCAGCCTATATTGTCACGTGGGGTGTTTCAGTCTCAGCTTCATTTTACTGTGTTAAGCTTCTTGAGGTTCCTGATAGGTAATTTCTCTGTTCTGTCAGGGACTACCGTTGTAACATCTCTTCCTTTGAGTGCACCATTTAATGCCCACACCGACATCACTTTTCAGCACTATCCGCAAATTCCTTGAGGGAGATTTCCTTCACATTATCCTGATACAGACTTAAAAACTATAATTGCCAGTATCAAAAATAGTTCTAGATCCCTTTGAAGAACATCAGTAATTTTTGGCCTCTAGGCGGACTTTGTACTCTGATTACTAGGACACCCAATTTAAGCCAAACATCTCTTACCTTATAGGCACCAAACATCTCTTACCTTATAGGCACCTGTCCAAACCATACCTCACTAGTTTTGCTAAAAAGACACCATGGAAGACAATGTCAAAAGTCTTGTTAAAGTCATGGCAAGCAACATAACTCTGGGAAAGATACTCAGCTTAACACAGGACCTACAATTGAATTGAACTGTTTTGTTCTCAGTTTCATCATATCCAGAATTAACTCAGAAAGAATACTGTCTATTAAGGTATGCTCTATATTTTAGTAGCAAAAACAGGTGACCATTTTATTCACTAGTTGATAAGAGAAGAACTGAAAAGAAATTACTTTGGTTAAACAGAAATGTCGATTACGAGCGGACGACATTAGGCATAATATTGACCATTTTTTGCAAATTCACTTTTTGCACAAGTCTGTAAATCAAAATAATTCATTTGGAATCGACAGATTGAACACATCACAAAATCATGCTCAGAGATTTTTTCAAACATCATGATACTGTAAATAAAACTGATTTAAAGGGTAATTGCTTTTCTCTGAGATTTTGTATTAAATAGCCCTTTAAAGAAATTATGAGATCATCAAAGGATGTATAAAAAATTATTAGTGTAGTTTTGCAACTCTTCACCACAGTAGAAGAAATTTCTATAAGCAAAATGTATTTGTGATTACAAAAACGACCCTGATTTGCAAGACCTAACTGGAGGTAAAAAGCTGTCTTTAATATCTTCTGGACATTTTAAAAGTTCTGACAAAGGCAGAAATATTAAGCATAAGTGATGGTACAGCTGGGAAAGAGTAGACCTCAATGTAGCATAAGCAGGTATCCCGGAAGAAGAAGCACAGAGGAACAATGGAATAAATTGCAGCTGATGGTAAAATTGGTTGAATTGTTTAACGTTTCTCTTAGCTAAAACTTGTTCTGCTTTCTTTACTACCTTCTGAGGAGAAAAAAAAAAAAAAGTTCTTTTTATCTATGGCAGATATTTTGGGGAAAAAAAACCTCCTTTTCAACCTATTTCCTGCATGGAAGCAACCAGGATGAAATTACAGTAGTGGTACAACCTGGCCATAAATCTCCTGCATGTTATCGTGGACATTTTCACGATGAATCCTCAACTCAACATGAGATTTTTGCTCCAGAAGTTCATGACAGCTCTGGGCCACTATAGACTACCCATATCACCCACTCTTCTCAGTCCGTCAGTCAACACACAATTTTCTGCCTTACCCTTAAGGACAAAAAAAAGAAAAAAAAGAAACATGAAAAAAAGAAAAGAAAAGAAAAGTACACACGTTTTTCTTAATGGGATGGTAAGCTCTGAAAGTTGGTTACATCTTTAGAAGTCTGCTTGATTTTATGTTATTCTCAAAATGGAGGAATTAATGCATGGGGTACTTAAAGTGCTGCTGCTTCACTGCACGTTTTGAAGAGATGTGTTATTAGTCCTGTAGTCCCCAAAGTACAATATAAACCCCATCTACTATAAAATCTGTAGAAATGAAATACTTTTACTTGGCTAATGAGAACATGATAATAGTAGGAGCAAACCACAAAAAAAGTAGGCAGTTTAATATTGTGCCTTTAACAATTTGATTGTGTAGGCCCCGTTTTATAGCCAAGATAACTTAAATGTTTCGAGATACTATAATTATTATGAGACCTTCCTGCAATTAATGTCTTTTCTGAAAGTCAGTTCAAGGAGGCTTCACTCATTAAAACAGTCTCAAGCAGCTTCAGGCTCCTCTTTCACCCCTACTTGCTGTTTTGCAGATGAAAAGTATGTTACAAGATCAAGTAATAACCATAATCTCCTGAGATGCAAATCAGCAAGATACACCAAGGACTTTCTTCTTCTAGGATGTTATTAAGCTGTAAAGGTTCAATGATCCATCACTTTCAAGATCACTTTCAGGATCTTCTAGTCAAGCCGTCAGTGTTACCAGGCAAAGCAACTGCACATGGGAACAACCCAGTCCCTGCCCCGCTGACTGCAGCTTTCCTGGACAGTACAGACTCTTCAGGTGTTTTATAAGGAGTAGAGTATATTACAGAGAGGTGTAGGTCTGACCACACTAATGTTTGACCTAATATCTCATTAATCTCTAATATCTCATTAAATGCCTTGTTGATTGTGTATTAGCTAATACATTTTCACTTTATACTTTTGAATTATTTACAACCTCCTTTAAAGCATCTCTGCACTCAGCTAAAGATTTCCGAACTGTTACATAAGATGGGCCATAACTTCTCTGTTGCTTTGGTTTTTCACTGCATGCTTTGTTCGCGTTAGCAGTGAAAGACTTTCTCATAAGTTGTAAGATAAACAATGTTTATGTTTTTATAACAAATCTTTTCTAAGCTGTACTTTTAGAATTGTTTTGCATTCCTTCTCCGGAGGCGGAGGAAGGTGATAGACTGAATTTATACCCTATCAATTTGGAGAGGCTTAACCTCTTCATCCAATTGTTGATTGTCTGTACATATGTATATAAGTGTGAAAATAAACGAGGGCCGGGCTTTTTGCCCGTTAGCCCGAGACCTTGGCGTGTGTATGAAACCTGTGTCCATGCCTGCTTATTAGTGCCCATCTGCGACACCTCTCTGTAAAGGCTACCTTACCTTCTCAATGTAACAGCTGAAATTAGTTATATCATGTAAACAATAGGCCCTCTGAGACAATCTTTGTCATAATTAGAGTTAACACTCTTGAAACTTACACTTCCTACATAGATTTTTTACAATGTTTTCACTGCAATTAAGCCCAAACTGGTATATTAATAGTCCCATATGTTCTTTGATTGTACTAATTTCTATAATTTCATAAAAGATGGCTTGTAATCACATACATCCTCCCCTTCCACACTTGGCATATTGGATTAGATAACCCCAGCTGAAATTCTGAATAATTTTTGATGGGTGTTGGGAATAAGAGAAGAAAATATTTCGGCTTTTTATTAAATTTCTTATCTGAAACATTCTTATGAAACCTGGGTATTCTTCTAAGTAAAAAAATAGCTATATCAAATTTATACTTAAACTTACTGTAATTTCTGTGCATTAGGGTGACCATGCTACTATCCCAAAATTGTCCATAGTTATTGAGAAACATTTTAGTAACTGTGATAATGCCAATTCCCCACTCAGAACTTCACAGAAATACTACATATTTAGTAAAATTAAAATTAAATCTGATATTTTGTTAAGCCTTTTCATGTCCTCTAGACTGCTCATGTGAATTTACCAGTAGAAAAGAGAGCAGTGTATTATATAGATATTCATTTTATATGTGAAACCTTTTAATTAATACCTATTCTCCAAGGAAAAACTGGCTCTATTCTTTTCATAAGGATCATAAAAACACATTCAGATCTAAATTAAGAGGTTAGATCAGCTTATACAAACGAAACAATAAGCCAATCTTTTGTACTCAGAATTAAATTACCACAATTGTTTTCAGTGTATGCACGACCTCCTTACTCCTAAATATATAGAAAAATAAAATACACAAGTTAAATATCACATCATTTATAAGCATGTTGAATAGCACAGAGCATGGGTTCCTGAGGGAATTCTACTGGTGATCACTTTCTTCCTGACAGAAATGAAACTTTATTCCTATTCTGTTTCTCTTCTCTTTGAATATCTACTTCTCCATGTGAGAAGCTTGCCTCTTATTTCACTTCCTTTATCTCTTTGCATATTTACTGGGAGAATTTTTGAGGGCGTCTCTAAATAGAATGACTGAATGATGTTTGAAAAGCAAAGAAATTATTTCAATGTTTGTTGCTGCATTTGGTCTGACTGAGGTAAAGCTCGCAGCCCCCCCAGTGCTGTGTTTTGCATTGGTAGCTGGAAGGGTGCTGATAACAGAGCAGTGTTTTGGCTCCTGCTGAGCAGCGCTGCCCCTCTGACATTCCTTCCCCCCATCAAAGAGGATGGGAGTGGGCAAGATCCTGGGAGGGAACACAACCAGGCCAGCTGATCCACATCAACCAAAGGGATATTCCATACCATGTGACATCAGCTCAGATATATAAGCTGAGAGAGGGAGGAGCATGTGGGGGTTATTCATGAGTTTTTGATGTTTGTCTTCCAGACCAACTGTTACCTGAGCTGTAACCCTGCTTCCTAGGAAGTGCCTGAACATCGCTGCTAATGGGAAGTAGAAATTGATCTTTATTTCCATTTACCTTTTGTGCATGCAAATTTCTGCTTATTCTTTTTCTTTTACTGTAATAAAACTGCTTTATTTCACCCTGCTGGCTGTTCTCAATCTTACTCTCTCCCCCCTGTCCCAAAGGAAAAGGGAGTGACAGAGTGACTTAGTGGGCACCTGGCTTCCAGCCAGGGTCAACCCACTATATTTTTTTACTGACTCCTTTAGTGAACCTTGATAGCATCTAATGTTTTTTTATTCTTTTTTCAGAATAATTTACACAAAGTTCCTTTTTAAAAATATTTAGTGTTGCATTGTCTCCTGAATGAACAAACTATTGAATTTTAAAAATTGAGTCTCTTCTTCCACTTCCCAATCACGTTAGCACAGCTGATGTGAAAGAGGCTATATTTGCAGTTGTTTGCTCAGCTATATCTTCCTTGATTTTCTTAGGTTTCTAGCATGATTCATTAGTCTTCATTCTTTTGTTATGTGAGCTCTACAAAAATGTCAGTTTGCAACAGATCCTGAAACACAATCCTCAAGAGGTACAAAATGGAAAGCTCTTCAATTTCTGCAGGGTTATCACAGAGGAAAAAAACCCAAACAAACTTTTAGGCTTTCTAAATGCCTAGCATACTCTGAGAACTCTGGTCGCTTATTGGCTCATCACATTCTATGTCCTTGAAAAAAACATTAGTATCATTTTACAACCTTGGTAAGCTGTTCCCAAAACTCTTTCTGACTTACTGTGTTGCATTATCATCTGCCAAAACTTCCTAGTTTATTTATTTACACACCACTTCAAATTCTTAAAAGACTTTTCTCTTATAAAAACCACTCAATCTCTTTATGTAGTTGCATAGCTTTTTCTTAAATTCTTTCTGTATAAGCGACAAGTTTTTATCATTGGTATTTAACATGATCAAATTTTTGTATAATTCTCTTCTGTTACCTCTCTGGATGGAGTTCAATTGCTTAAAATTAGACACTGAATGTAATCTGAGGTATTGGATATTTTATTTTGCTTCCAGCTGCCATGTCAGTAAGTTGAATATCTTTGGTAGATCCTGTATCCTATCATCTATCATCATGGGACTGGCTTGGATACCTTCAAAGACACAACAGATGCACCTGATACCTATGTCTAAGTACCTGAATCTCCCCTGCTATAAACCATTACTATATTAATGTAGCTATATGAGAATCATTACATAATTGTTCCTGAGTATTTTTGATCATGGAGAGTATTTTTCTAATTCGTAGCAATTTATTTTCTTATTTTCTGTGTTGGCTTTTTGTTACTTTATTTGGGGTTGTGGGTTTGTGTTCTTTTCCTCCTTAATGTGTAGTCTAGGAGATTATTAGTTTTACTCTATTTTCTTTCTTCCTTACAACTTGCTCAAATATTTAGAAGTCTCAGTTCTATTCTTCAGTTCTTTCTGCAAGAGAGAAAGTTGTGCTACTCCTTTCAACCACAGCAGTGAAACCACATGTGTGCGAATGCAAACGCTATGAGAACCGAGTTACTGTGCACCAAAGGCAGGACTAAAGCAACACTGAGCTAGTAGTAAAGCATTTGTATTGAGCAAAGTCTAGCCCCTTCATACAATCATGGAATCATTAAGGCTGGAAAAGACCTCCAAGTTCACTAAGTCCAACCTTGGACCAAACACCTACCACCATGCCAACTCAACCATATTATGAACCTGTGTTTGTCTGGTCACAGTTTCTTATTCAACAATTGCTTAATTCAAAACAGTTCTAGAAGCTGAAATCAGAGTAATTAATGGTTCTAATTAAGAATGATAACTGACTGGTGGGAGGAGGTTCCTAGTTTCTTGTGCTTTCTGTGGCCTTTCATTCCTGAATCCACAATAGCTCAGGTTAAACAGAAGAAATCAGATTTTAAGATTGTTTTGTAGATTAATTTCAAGAAAGTTTTGGGTGAAGTGCAAATTTGAAACCGTTTTAATCTTGAGAAACGACACTTGTTTGTCTTTTGCTATGAAGGATCAGTTTTAGCACCACCCTGTCATATGGAAAAATTGACTCTAGGCTTGTCTGAAAGATTCTCAAGCCTACTTAACCAGTCCCTCAACTTCAGAGGAGACTCTGCTCTGGATCCTGATAGGATGAATGCACTCAAGGTTAAGTTCAAGAGCTGGAAATCCTCACAGAAGTGGAAAATGAGCCATTCAGCTGCTGCCTAGATTCCGAAGTGGAGGGAACTGATCTGCTTGTGGAGCTATACAATTCCAAATATACAAAACTTATCTGCCTCTAATGCTTTGCCACAAATGGCTGTAAACATGCACAGGATGTTGCAAACAAGGTAGCTGTGTCTGAAAGCTGCATAGCTGTGCAGCAAGGCATAATGGTCCAGCCAATGTGTTTTGCTTTTGCTTCAGATACCTTTTCTGCTTCCAGTATTTAATTCCATGATAATAATGTTCCTCAATTTCTATCTTTGATTGCATTTCTATGCCAGACTGAATCTGAACCTGGCAAACTTGGTCTGTCTGAATCTTCTGTCTCCTGGCTCTGCTTATTTACCTATTTTTCTGCATTGCAACATGTTCTTTCGTATACATATTTAAATATTGTGAAACTTAACTTGAGTTTTAAAACAGTTCAAAAGTTAAGCAAATCAAGATTTAACAAAACTTGATGCATACATTTCTAAGGCTAGAAAAGAAAGATACTAGCTTTGACAAGATCACAAGGACTTCAGGTATTCTTAAGCTTAACTTATTTTTGCCTTGGAGTTTAAGCCTACGAAACGATGGTATCCTTTTCAGCCTAATTCTAAATATATATATTTTCTTTTTCTAAGTACATCCCCTTGTAGGGAATGTCATTTGTTGTTGGTATCTCTTCCATGTATGATCTTTCCCAACTGCAGCATCTGTAATGTTAAATCAAAATTATTCTAAAAAAAATCCCCACCTGAAATAAGGGGATTAGATGGACAGAGAGTTTTTTTTTTTCCTTATTACCATAAGGAATTTCTCTGTATCTAACTTATCCTCTTCTATTAATGTTTCAGTTTCTTTGATATCAAATTAATTTTTTTTCTTTTTTTTTTCCTTAATTTAATCACTGAGAAATAATACGTGCACAAACTAATTGCTTCCCAGTTTATATTCTGGTCTAATAGTTTTCTTCAAGAAACACAACATTTGGCCTTTCCTTAGATAATTTGCCTATAATTCACTTACTCTCGGTGTTTGTATTTGAATGGTTTAGGTTGGGCATGTTAATGGTGCATGGTTTAATATTTGATTGCATCCTTCAGTTTTCACGATGTTTGTCCTAATTAAGGCTTTTTATCCCCTTTTCTAATCTTGATATAGCAGCTGAAGCTAAAAGAGATTAGCATCCTAGTTCAGAAATCTAATTCCCTTCATATATCTTTTAACTCCTCAATGTTCTGCTTTGCTTATGCATATCCAGATGGCTCCAGAAGGTTTCTACAGCTCTTACATAGCTCCTACTTAATTGAGCTTTTCACTTTTTTCCACTTGCCCACAATATTTTAATTGACTTTATACATGTATTGTATTCCAATATTAAACTAGGTTAAAATCAGTGGAACTACAGTGACTTCCAAAGCAGCCTCTCTTTATTTCCTTACAAATTTTTGCTCTTGGACTTTTAGTCAAAAGCTTTTTGTCTGTCTCTTTGTAGACCTTTGGATTTGATAAAACTCATTTTGTCTTTATTTTTCTTTTGAGTGGTGAGGTTTCTGCTTTAGAGGCAACTGTTGTTTACCACTTGAATCCATGAAAAAAGAGAGCTAAAGATTTTTATTGCCATCAAAGAGCCTAAGTCCAATTTTGAGCTACCAACAATTGGTACAATGCCATACATTGTGAAGTTCTGAACAATTTAACATATACAGATTTTGATTCATTCAAGTTTTATTACTTTTTAAATAGAGCACAAACCATCCTCTGTGCAAGAAAGAACAGTCACCAATGAATAGATTTTTATCTCCTACAAATAGCTGCTAGTCTAATGATTTTGATCCAGAATTTCAATATAACAGTATCTACTTTATGTCTCTTTATATGGTATTCATGGGAAAGAATGAATTAATCATTTCAAGGATTATTTTACGGTATTTCTTGAAATAAACTCCCGTTGAAATTGTACAACATGGCTTTTTAAATGCAAATACAGTGCCACAGTTTCCTAAGAAGTCTTCCGAAACAATAGTATGTTGGCATTCTCAGTGGCAGACTCTTGACAAGCTGATTATCCCCCCTGTGCTTTCAGCAGTCACAGCCTGTAATAAGTAAGAGGCTGTAAATTGCAGGGCCACTCATTTTCCTGTTTCACTGTCTGCAGGAGCTAGTGAAAGCTGAAAATCTTCTATTCTGCCCTTTCATGTCAGTTAAGATAATGGCCAAATTTATTTTTTTTTAAGCAGAATATAATTGAGAGATAGGTGATTGTGCCAGAAAAGTGAGATCACTTAATCAAAAGTCAAATCAGTTTCTCACTCCTTACACCCATCTAATCAAAAGATCTCTTTTCTTTCTTTCCTTTGTTTTTTTTCGATTACCTGTATTGGACATTCAAAGATAGCTTTGCCATCTACTTATGTTGATCAGACATTTCCCCAAGGTGCTCTGTACATCACATCCTCTTACAGAAGTATTTCTATGACATTTCTGCTTTATCGTTTTTTTGTCCAGGGGCATAGACCATAGGGAAAAAAAAATTCAAAATGCAAGCGTATTTTCCTTGATGATAATTGATTATTCCATGTATCTATAGCATTATAGGATAGAGGATTTAAAAATGATAAAATAATTGAAGAAGAAAAGAAATTATTTTCTTTTTTTTAACCTATAATATTAGTAAGTTTAATATTCCACATGCAATAAGCCCTACTTTCTGAAATCTAGAGGGTACCTGGGGAAAAGATACATTAGAAAAGCTATCTGTCAAAGGCAAGCTTTGTGTTTTGTAAGCACAGACCAACTGCTGGTTGGCACTTTGCTCAACGCCTTTTTCTCTTGGAACAAAATTAGCATTAATCTGGCAAATAATTTATTATTCTATTGAAACATCTGTTTGAATAAATATTTTAAGTGTAAATGGATAGTCCTTAGTGCTACATTATAGAGTTACTTTTTGTTTTTTAATTATTGGAGTTAATTCTTGTTTACTATTGTTTCATATCTCTGCTTGTCATGACAGAGTTTGGTACTTTCATTCACTGTCCTTTTTAGGGAACATATTTTCGTAATTGGTTCTTCTCTTTCTAACAAATTAAAACAGGCCTATCATTTTATAAAGTTGCCATTAATCAAGCCGTTTTGGGAGATTCAAATGAAAGGATGGATGGCTAAATAGAAAAAAAAATCACATCAAAAAGCAACGGAAACTCTGCATTAAAGACTTTCATTCATGGACAGGCATCCTTTGAATGTAGAGGTCACAAAATACAAAATCCAGATGAAAAAGAGGAATTTTGTGAACAGGATGGAGTCAATATAATATAATTGGCCGTATATCAAAGGGTCACACTGATAAAACAAGTATTACAAAATTTAAATCAGATTATTTAATTTATTTATTATCTCCAAGCAAGATGAAAAATTTAAAAAGAAAAACCCATACCTTCTGGAATATCTAAAATATATTCGAACAAAGAATATGGAATTTCATACAAGAAAACCAAACATAGATTCTTACTGTGTATTTCTGTTGCAATATTTCCACCTCAGTCATATGCATAGATCTCAAAAGAATAATCATATAGAATTAATCATTGTCACGTAAGCAGAATTTGTAATTTCACATTTCAGAGTTGCCAGATTTTTTAACAGCAGGAATTTGACATCTGAAATGTCTACTCCACAGTTAAAGAGTTTTTGAGAAAGAGCAAGGCAATTCCAGGCATACAGGCATTACAGCAAGGTGCTGTAATACATGCCTGGGGCCTACAGCTTGAAAGGACCTCTACAACCAGTACTCAAGTGTGATGCACAGTTTCACTAGTCAGAACTCTTCAAACCTGGTGCTCACACAGAGTGTCTGCACAACCAGACTGATTCTGCTCTGTTAAGTTATAATCCATTTAAACTCACTGCTGCATAGTCTTCCTTTGTACCTTGATTTGTGGTTGCTCTCAGAAGCAGTCTGAGACTAAGACAAAAGCCTTGAAAGACAACAGAGATAGTATTCACCTGCCTAAACAAGAAAGAACTGTTCTTATTTGAGATGTCACTGGGTATCTGGGNGTGTGATGCACAGTTTCACTAGTCAGAACTCTTCAGACCTGGTGCTCACACAGAGTGTCTGCACAACCAGGCTGATTCTGCTCTGTTAAGTTATAATCCATTTAAACTCACTGCTGCATAGTCTTCCTTTGTGGTTGCTCTCAGAAGCAGTCTGAGACTAAGACAAAAGCCTTGAAAGACAACAGAGATAGTATTCACCTGCCTAAACAAGAAAGAACTGTTCTTATTTGAGATGTCACTGGGTATCTGGGACATGTGCAAGGGGCTGAACAAGATGCTATAAATTGTACAAAAGGGAGGAATGTTCTGGAAGCCAGATGGAGGCTGAGCCAGATATGCTAAAAAATTTAATGTCATTGGACATTTTTCAGACATGTAAAAGTAGTCACATCGCTCACAGATAAAATGCAAAAAAAAGTATAATAATTATATTACATTATATTGCATTATATTACATTTATCTATATAAATATTAAAGCTGTAAAATAAGTCCAAGTATATTTACTTACGAAACTTCCTGCCATGGCTTCACTTCAAAGTGACATGAAAAGCTAGACTGAAATTGAAGTTTTAATTTAGTTCTCTTTCTTTTTAGAATGGCAGTTTAAAAGCAAGCTTTTCATTCAAGAACAGGTGTTTTTGTAGTTACATATTACATATTTATCTGATAAGCCTCCTATGGTTTACGTGGTATATATACAACTTGAACAAGTTTTTTCAAAAATGTCATTTAGTTCATTTAAAGAAATTAAAGCCTGCTATACACATTCTCATTTCTCTTAAGCAAAGTGACTGTCTTTTATAAGAGTTTTAGGCATGAAGGTGTTAAAAGAAGAGGAAAATAATGGTTCCCTTACAAAAAGATGCAATTACCAGATCTATTTAAAAACTTTCTGGAGTTAAATTTTAAATCAAATTGCTTGTTTAAAAATAAGTTATGATAACCTGAGAGAAAGGAAGAAATATGAGTGTGGTTTTTTTCACCAATTATGAACAAAATGAATAATTGGACAGTTACCTTTCTGATCACTACAAAATTATTTAGTTACAGTGCAATTAATTCATTGAAGAGAATTCTTATTGGCTAATTAGAATATTTTCAATAAAATTCCTGCTTCATTCGCTATCATCTGCATACAGTAGCTCCTCAAATAGTGTATCATACACAGGTTGATTCTCATATGAGATGCTAATTACAAACTCCTTATAATCTGATTGAATTTTGTACAAGTTAAGTATGTTAAAATAATTTGATTTATTAATTTTGAGACAGAAGATCTTTCATGAACTCATTTATATTTGTTTTATAGCTGTTTCACTAAAAGAAAAATAGATGAACTAAATGAGATGGTACTTTCCTCTTGCATATCTTAATTTATTTCACACATCATTATGCTTCTCACCTTCTGTTCAGACATCCTTTATGTCTTTGTTTGTCTCTTGAAGTCCCATCTCTTTCACATATGTTTTCAGTCTTTTCTCAGCTTCTTAGAGCAATTCATAGGTACTTCATCCGACTATACACTTGACTGTATTAATATTTTATTAGTACTTAACTTCTGCAGCAAGGAAGGTCTGACAGTCAGACTCTTAATTATAGCCATTTCACCCTCATCTCCTACCAATGCTTCTTCATCTTTCTTTTTTTTTTTTCAATAACTCATCTTTCATTCTCCTTCTCATTACTGAATTTCAAAAAGATTCACAATTAAGACTGAAATTAAGTTGTGTGTGTTTGAATATTTATCTGAAATTTGGAGGCCTGCAATATTAGGATACTTAGGAGATCAGGGTGGTATCTAAGTCCTTCAAAACTTTTTAAGATGATCAATCTATACTGTAATTTAAAATTTGCTTCTTAAATTAAAGACATAAATGAAATATCATAAATCATTGACTTCATCACTGTCTATTTCAAATATTGAAATTATTATCTGGGCAATTAATTTTAATTTCAGAAAAATGGTCTTATTCTTTGTCTCAAACCAACTGGAACTTATCTGCTCGTTATGACTGTGACAGTCTGTGGGATGGGGCAACTAGTCTTTCACTATCACCTTAGAGAATTTTCAGTCAAATGCCTTAAACTTAGACATGCTAACATCCCTCTCGAATGCAATCTCTTTCTGCAGACGGATGTATGCATGCATGCAATTATTTATTTCTGTGAGAACATTACTGCTAAATAAAGATTGTATAATAACCATTATATCTTACAGAGCATCCAATTTACAGAGTCATTGTAGAAACTTCATAATAAATACATTCCTTCCATTATCTATACATACACACAGATTTATATATATATTTATTATATATATATTTATTATATATATTATATTTATAATTATATATATATTCTTCTATTTATTCTTCAGTTGTTTTCTTTGCCTTTGATCTACTGCTTGTGTGTATTCTATGTACATTACATAGAAGAGTATAGAGACTTCCTGAGGTGATTTTATATTGGTTTCACCCCAAATATTTTGCCTGATAGCTCTCAAGATAATGTTTTTCATCTTGTGTTGGGGACTTATAATCACATTGTCATCAATAAATATAAGAAAATCCTTTATTCACTTTGTCATCCAGCTGGTAGATCTTTACGTATTAGCAGATATGGGGTTTTAATTCCCCAGCTGGATTGCACTTCATGTTACGATTTTTATTGTTTCATCTTTCAAGGTTGTCTTATTCTTCCCAGGAGACATTCAGATGCTCCTACTGCTTTATACATTTCAAGACTTTCTGTCATCATAAAAATCCATTATCATCAACTACATCACTGTCATTAAGCAAGGTACTGAAGATTATCAAAATGAATCCATTGAGTACTCCACTAGTAATCTCCCTATCACATGATAATTCTTTACTCAACTTTCAATTCGTGTACTAACCACCACCTTCAGTGAAAATTTCCCATGGGGTACCATATCAAGTGTTGTAAAGAAGTCAAGATAGATTAGATCTACCGCAACTCTCTTGTCTGTAACGAAACAGTCATTTTATTAAAGAAAATGTTTTATCAGTCTGACATAGAAATCTGTCTTTGCTAACCCCTTGCGTTGATTTATCCACTTCCCATTCACCTCAATTTATTTATTATTGCTTCCTTCATAATTCATTTTGCCGGTTGTGGCCTCCTGTTGAGGTCAAGCTTTGTAGTTGTCCAGTTTCATTTTTCATCTTGTTTTTAATTAGCTTAATTGTAGTCTACTCCTGTAAGTTGAAAGGTTGTATTGGGTGTAAATGGCAAGTTTTGGTAGGAGTGGTCTACAGGTTTGATCTCAGTGAGAAGAGACAAGGGTCTGCCCTGTGCTGGACACAAATGGTCCCAACTAGCTCCACTGGACTCACCACACAACACAGCTGAGGACATCAGCAAAGACAGTTACATCTTTGTGAAAACATACTTAAGAAAGGGGGAAAAAAATGGAAAAAGTGAAGAAAAACTGAGAGAACAGCAGAGGAAATGAGGGAATAAAAAGGTCAGAGGAGACACTCCATGGCAGAGCAACTACCCATCTGAAGGGACCATGCCCCTGGAGCACGGGAAGTGTGAGAAACAAGCAGCAGCAGAGAGAAACCACAATGTACTGACCGTGACCTCCTGCGTGATTTGTTGTCTCACTGAAGGGACCGACTGTAACCTATGGTGATAACAAGGCAGAACAAGAAGTGTCTAAAATGAATCTACATTAGGGTTTTTTTATTAATTTGACTTTTTTTTTTTTTCTCAAATGAATAGGGGGTTTACACCAAATACAAAGTCTGGATACAAGAACACACTATTTCTTTCACATAGAAAAAACACATAAACAAATGTGTTAAAGCTCAACTTGGCAAAGAAAGAGATAGGATAGGGAATGTGCAAATAATATTCACTGGAGGGACAAGATATTTTTTAAAAACAGATGCCAAGTGCATCAAAAAAGTAGTTTGGGACTCTCTTCGATACAATCCCAACAGCATGATTTTGTTGACTTACAATCAAGATTACACAAATATTTCTTTAATTTATTTTCCCTCTTCGCATATTCCCTCTATGCTCATTAATTGCCCTAGGAAGGAAGAGTAATAGAGACTTCACTTGTTTTCAAGAGCACACATGCTTAGACAGATGCTGAACTTTGAAAGGAAAGTAAAATGCCTTCTAGTGAAAATTCTGATAGATCTTAAAGACTGAAGGAATAAATTTGGTCTTCGACAGAGAACATTCTCCTGCCCTCTATTGAAAACCAAAACAAGATTAAGTGACACATGAAGTTTTATCCAACAGGGCAGCTGCTATGATTGGCAACCAGGAAAGAGAAACTGGAGGGATAACACTGGAGTGTCTAGACTTAATTTTGATGTGAACTGTGGATTTGTTTTTTTGGTCCTGATCTCCTAAGAATTAAGTCTAATATCTCACTGAGGCACATGTGATTCCCAGGAGAAGTCACACCGGCTTTGGCAGAGAAGGAATTAATTTCTTCACAGCAGCCTATTTGATGCTGCATTTTACAATTTTGATCAGAACAGTGTTGATAACACACCAACGACTTAGCTATTTCTGAGCAGTGCTTACATATCATCAATTTTTTCTGTTTCTCACTCTGGCCCCAGTGAGTATGTTGGAGGAGGACAAATCTAGGAGGAAACAGAACTGAGATAGCTGATCAATATTGATCAAAAGTCGATGTTATGTCATGCTTTTTAAACAAAACTGGAGGGCAAAGTTAGCTAGGAATTGTCATTACTCAAGGACTAGCTGGGAATCAGTTTGGTGAACAATTGCTTTTGCATCACTTGTTTTAATTTGCTTTGTTTTACTGGGGTTTTTTGTTGTTGTTGTTGCTTTTCTCTTTTGCTTTGGTTTTCTTATACTTAATAAACCATCTGTATCTCAACCAATGAGCTTTCTCACTTCCGCTTTTCCAGTTCTATCCTACATCTTACTGGGGGGACAAGTGAGTGCCTGGGTGGGTCTTGGAAGCCTAATGGTGTTAACCCACAGAACAGATGAACACTGAAATTCCTTTATTTTGACACTATGAAACAGGATAAAACAAGAGGAGCTTGAACCTTTGGCCCAGTCCCAGAGATTTGACATCACTGGCATCAGCAGAACCTGAGGGCTTGAGTTCTGTGATTGGAGTGCCACACTGGGTGGTTGGAGGCTCTGCAGGAGGGATAGGCAGGGCAGGTGAGGCAGGAGGGTGGCGTTGTATGTAATGGAGGAGTTGGAATATATGGAGCCTACACCTGGCAATGGCACAGTTGAGAGCCTATGAGTAAGGATTAAGGTACAAACAAATGATGAAATTTCACTGTGGGAGTCAGATAAAGACTACCTAGCCAGAACAATGACACACATGAATTATTCTTTCATGAACTAAGGGACACCTCCTAATCAAACACCTTTGTCCTTTTGGGGGGCTTAACTTAAGCGGGATGTTAACTGGGAACCCTGCACAGCCGGCACAAACAGGTCTGGAAGATTAATGAAGCACATGGATGATAACTTCATGGTACAGGTACTAAGGCAGCCGAGTAGGAAAGATGCCCTCCTTGCTTTGTTTTTCAACAGAGAATGTTACATGAGTGAAGTGGTCATTGGTGGCCATCTTGGCCACAGCAAAAACAAAGCAGTTGAGTTTAAAATCACTGTCAACAGGAAGAAAATAGATAGCAATTCTTCAACCTTGGACATGAGGAGAGCAGATTTTAGGTTGCTCTGGGAACTAGTGGCTAAGGTCCACTTTTGAAGGTGTTGGGGTCCACCAGACTGGTCACTTTTTAAGCACCACCTTCTAAGGGCACTGGAGCAGGCAATTCCAAAATGTTGAAAGACAAGCAGACAAGGAAGAAAGTCAGCTTGGCCAAGCTAGGATCTCTTTTTAGAAATAAGGCAAGAAAAGAAGGTGTGTGTCCAGAGGAAACATGGCCATGTGACATGGGAGGACTGCAGAGACACCTCTATAGGGAGAAAATCCATGTGGTCAAAGTTCAACTGGAGTTTAGGCTGGACAGTACCATGGGAGGAAATAAAAAAGAGTCTTTTTAAATATATAATAGCAAAAGGCAGTACAGAAATGACATCATCCCGTTGCAGAATGGGGATGGTAATCTCACAAAGTAAGGGACATAGGGACACAGACAAAGCAGAGATGTTTAATGCCTCTGTCTTCAACACTAACAATGTGGTAAATGGGGTCCCAGTGCTCTGAGCTAGAGGATCATGACTGCAAGCATGATCAACTTCCATTTGACCTGGAACTTGTGCAGGTTCTGCTGCTCCAGGTAGATCCCTATAAGTCTATGAGGCCTGATAGGATTCAAGAATACTGAAAGAGCTGGATGATGTCATTGCAAGGCATCTCTCTACGATTTTTGAACAGTTGTAGGAATCTGGGAAGGTCCCAGTGGACTGGAAGCTGTCTAATGTTGTCCAAATTTTCAAGAAAAGCAAGAAGGATGGCCCTGGAAACTACGGGCCTGTCAGTCTTAATTCAGTGATTGGTAAAATTATGGAGAACATTATTCAGAGAGATATTGAAAAGCACCTGAAGAACAATGCAGGCGTTAGTCACAATCAGCGTGACTTCATGATGGAAGTCCTGCTTGTCAAACATAATTTCTTTTTATGTCAAGGTAACTCACCTAACTGACCAAGAGAAACCAGTTGATGTAATCTTTTAGGATTTCAGTAAAGGTTTTGATACTCTCTCTCACAGTATCCTTCTGGATCAAATGCCCAGCATTCAGCTGGATAACACGTCATGCTATGGGAAAACAGGGGAGAGAGAGCCAGATTAGAGGGCTGGGTAATCACCAACCATATGAAGTTTAACAAAAACAAGTGCCAGATTCTGTACCTGGGATGGGGCAAGCCTGGATGTACGGACAGAGTAGGGAATGAGATGCTGTAAAGCAGTGCTGCAGAAAGGAGCCTGGCCATTCTGGTGAATGGAAAGTTGAACATGAGTCAGCAGTGCCCTGGCAGCCAGGGGAGTCAACTGTGTCCTGAGGTGCATCAGGCACAGCATCGCCAGCCGGGCAAGGGAGGCAAGTCGGGCAAGGTTGTCCTGCTCTGCTCTGCAATGGGATGGCCTCACCTTGAAGGCTGTGTGCAGTTTTGGGTACTATTAAGCTATTAGAGAGTGTTCAAAGGAGGGCAACAAAGATGGTGCAGGGCCTTGATGGGAAGCCTTATGAGGAGGGGCTGAGGTCACTTGGTCTGTTCACCCTGGAGAAGAATAGACTGACAGGAGACCTCATTGAAGTCTGCAACTTCCTTGTAAGGGGAAGAGGAGAGGCAGACACCAATCTCTTCTCTGTGGTGACCAGTGATAAGACCCAAGGGAATGGCCTGAAATTGTGTCAGGGGATATTTAGGTTTGTATTTAGGAAAAGGTTCTTTACACAGAGAGTGGTTGGGCACTGAAACAGGCTCCCTGTATTAGGCTTTCATGACTAGGTTTTGTTAGAGGGGTAGCTTCTGTGACAACCTGCTAGAATATTCCTCCACATCCAGCAGAACCAATGCCAGATGGCTCCAAGACAGATGTGCCGCTGGCCAAGGGTGAACCAACCACAAATGGTGGTTAATGCCTCTGTGATACCATATTTAAGGAGAAGAAGAAAAACAAGTTACTGCACAGATGTAATCACAGCCAGAGAAGAGAAGAGCGGAAACATGTCAGAGGAATAGCCCTGCAGATGCCAACGTCAGTGAAGAAGGAGGGGGAGGAGGTGCTCCAGGCACTGGACTTGAGATTCCCCTTCAGCCCATGGAGAACCATGGGGATGAAAAGATCCACCCACAGCCTGTGGAGGAGACCCACAAGGGAGCTGATGGATGCCTGAGAGGAGGCTGTGAACCCATGGGAGGCTCGTGCTGGAGCAGACTCCTGGAAGGGACCTGCAGACCTGTGGAGAGAGGAACCCACTCTGAAGCAGGATTCTTGGTAGGGGTTGCAGCCCTGCAGGGGACCTACCCTGGAGCAGCCTGTCCTTGAGGGATTGCACCATGTGGAAGTGACCCACATTGCAGCAGTTTGTGGAGAACTGTTGCCTTTGGGACGAACTCATGTTGGAGAAGTTCACGGAGAACTGCCTTCCATGGGACAAACCCCACATTACAGGTGCAGATGGGCTCTTCTTCCCGAGCAATGGAGCAAGCGACTTGTGATGAACTGACAGTAACCCCCATTCCGTCTCCCTGCAGCACTGGGGAGGCAGAGGTAGAGCTGGGAAGGAGGGAGGGGTGGAGGGAAGGTTTTTAAAGTCTTATTTTACTCCTCAATAGCCTGCTCGGATTTTCTTGGTAATACATTCAACTAATTTCTCTAATTCAAGTGTGTTTTGCCCATGATGGTATTTGGTGAGTGATCTCTCCCAGTCCTGATCTCTACTCGTGAAGCTTTCATTTCTCTCCTCTGCCCAGATGTGGAGGGAAGTGATAATGAGGATTTGGTGGGTGCCTGGCATCTACTGAGGGTCAATCCCCTACAGTCTTTTTGGTGGCAAAACCCACACATGCATGCAAATTTTTACTTTTCCTTTAGTAAATTGCCTTATCTCAACCTATGAGTCGTTTTCCATCGTATTTTCCCTCTCCAGTCCGTCTGGGAAGGGGAGTGGCAGAGTGACTCGGTGGTGGCATCTGGTATCCAGCCAAGGTCAACCCACCCCTCTCCCCAGGGAAGTGATCACAGCACCAACCTACCAGAGTGCAAGAAGTGTTTGGACAACGGCCTCAGGCTCATGGTGTGATTTTTGGGGCTGCCCTGTGCAGAGCCAGGAGCTAGACTTGGATCCCTTCCAATTCAGAATATTGAATGATTCCATGAAAATATTCTGTTAAAAATGTAAATAATTTTCTAGCATGAGTGTGAAGTTGTGTGTAAGATTTCACTATTGAATCATATAGATGGAAAGCTATCTGGCTAACATTGCATAAAATCATAACTTGTGATTTTTTAAGTCTGAAATTTAGAATGAATAATGCTTCTGTTTTACTTTTGCCTCATAGGTTCTGTGATACCTCATCATAAGTCATATGTACATTAATTAAAAACAGTTTCTATTTTGCTTTTTTTATAGTTAATTCATAACTTGTCAAAAGATCAATTTTATGTTAAATACTTACTTAGAGAATTAGGAAAAGTATCTTCTTGGTTCTGGCTTGTAAAATATAATCTATACTTCCTCCATTATACAGGATAATAGATCAAATAAACAAACTATTATCCTTTTCCAAATTTGAAAAATCCTATTGTCAAAAAGGCTGTCATAAAATATTACCAAAAGACCAAAGCAATTTGGAAAAGGTATAGGAAGTGTAAAATGGAGGTTAATAGAGGTTAACATTCCCCAATTTGGACCATTATCTCAATTGCTGAGTTTGAGTCATTTATTCCTAGTTAATGAATAAACAACACCTTCTAATCCCAAGGGCTCAGGAAGGAAATCATCTATGCATGCTAGGTTTATCAAAGTGGACAAAAGTACACAGATAAATGGCATGTAAGAATTAGTCCAATAGTATATACAGTGGCTTTTCTCTCGTGCGAATACNGATAAATGGCATGTAAGAATTAGTCCAATAGTATATACAGTGGCTTTTCTCTCGTGCAAATACAAAAGAACGATGAGAGTATCTTTCTTTTTTCTATAGCTAAGGATTATTCTTGCCTTCTTTTGGTTATGCCATTTTAACATGTATGCTTGATCTGCAACCGAATATTATTTCCCAATCCTTATGATTTCTAAATAAATCTGCTTCTCAGATGCACTTGGAAAAGAGGGCAACTAGGCCTGTTTTTGAATAGCCAAAACAGGAAAACATTGAGCATGGCAGACAGATGAGCCAGGAAAATTGTAGTAGTGAGTGGGGAAGAAAAGGGTCCCAGCAGTGTCCCTGACTTCATGCTCTGCCTAGAAGAGGTTTAGTGGCAGCCACAGAGCTGCTTCCCAACCACTATCTTGTGGTGTTGATTGCCAAAACAAGTTTGCCTCTTCACCAGGAGAATAAAATATTTGTAGTTTCTCCATACATTTCCCCACTGTTAACACAGAAGAACATTCAAGATTATACTAACAAGAGGTAAGGTATTGGAAAGCTTGAAGTTGGATACATTTCTCTTTTGGGTTCATTTGTCATGTTGAAAACAGATAACCTACCTTCCAACACTGTCTTAAAGATTGGCATACACTTTCAGGATATGCAGGATGTGGGTGCACTGGCTCCAAAGCCTTGTTAAATCATTACTGAGACTGAAAGTATTATCCTTCCAGAATAAAATTCTGGAGCTACTTTGTGATATGCACAATGAAAACTCTTCTAGAATAATGGGGATTCATAGCTGAAAGAACTAGTACATCATATAATTTTTCTTTCAGCTTTCAGATGTGGTGACTGCCCCACCTTCATTAAGGGAAATACAGACGAGAGGTAGTGTTAGATTTGCAAAGTCTCTGTGAAGTTGTCTATGTTAGAGGATATATGTAAAGAAGAAATTTAACGATAATTTCACACTCTCCTGAAATTTTCCATAAAAATACATAAAGGAAAGTTTTGAGATTACTGATTTCATTTTACCCAATTTATTACTTAGAAAAAGAGTTTTATAGCTCACCTGTGGAGGAATATACCTTTATTTAATTATAGGGAATGTTTTATTAGCTAGCACAGTCTCTTCCTTTATTTGATACTTTTTAGTGCCATATACTGCTCTGTAGGTGTCAAGACCATAAGGCAGTACACATTTTTGTTCCAAATTTTCAGCTCTAAGTTGTAATTATTGATTAAACAGGCAGTACCCAAAATCTTTGACGTTTGGAAACTACACATTAAACAGTCTTCAATAAAGATGGTAATAACATCACTTTAGGACAGTTAGTCTGACATCTAGTATTGGCACATTAATGGAATACACATACATGACTCGACTGATAAAGAATTTTAAGAATATAATTAATCCCTGCCAGTTTGATAGAAAATAGACCTTGTCAAAAAACATGACTTAATTCTTCATGCACATTAGCATGGTCTATGATGAAAGTACTTCATTCTTTTAATTAAGGAGTGCTAAACTGTATTCACCTTCAACAACTAAAACTGTAGAATAAAGCTAATGCTTCCATTAAAAGAATTAACAAATGGATAAGTGAGTTATCAGAAGTTTTTATCCGTGTAAATCACCATCATGTGGTAATGTTTCTAATAATATTTGTCTCTGAGACTGACAATGTGATTAATATTATATACTAATGTATAATATAATGTAATATTATTTTATATATGCCACATTATATATTTTTATTATATTAACGGAGTATATTCTGCGTGTTACCCATATATAGAAAATATCTACTCTGACTAAAATTTTAACCACAATCCTGAATAAATAATCTCCGGTGATAACATTTTCAAACAAAAAAAAAGTCAGTAATCTGACTGATCAAAATGGGACATTTATTCCGAGGACCAGGATCCCACACTAACCTGTATACTTTAAATAACATACTGCAGAAACAGAAGTGTTACTGCATAATTAGACACATCATAATTTGACATATGAGAAAGTATTTCTGAGAAAGTATTGAGGATCATAATGGTGAGACACATGTACATTGCATTCTGCAACTATATTGTAGTAATGAAAACGTTTTTTTGTTAATTGCTTTAATCCTTGGCATTATACATGGAGTGAGTATGAAGTAGGAACTTGTGTATATGGGAAGTGGTTTTATGTTTTCTTTCATACGACATTATTGTTAGTACTGAAATATTTCTCAGTCTTCTAAAACCCACCTCTTTAGAGCTGTTAAAATATAAAAAGGGATGTCCTGCTCACACTTCATACAGAAAGCTATGCTGAAAGTGCTGTCAAGCACTGTTCCCCAAATTTGGGTCACTGTATGACTGTGCATATTGGGTGAAGCAAATCTGGGCAGGAAAACAAGTTTACTTTGCTCTTTACAATAGAGAAGACCTTTGTTTTTCAGAGAAGGATAGCTAAAAATTCGGCCAATTCAACATATGAAAAGAAGACTAAGAAATTACTTGATTATTGTTTAAGTATTCCTTAAAAGTAAAACAGACATTAATAAAAATGTCTTTAGCATTCCATTTCCCACAGAAAAGAAAGAAACATTAAGTAAAAACCAACGGAAGCTGAAGCCATGCAAATTTACTAAGGGCATAAGATACAAATATCAAACAGTGAGGGTAATTAATGGAAAAACATTATTTCAGTTAAGTTAAATAGCATACATTTTTAGTCAGACACGATTATTGCCTTTGATGCAATCTTGACTTTGGGATGACTGCATGAAATGCAAAAAATGTAGTCTGTAATACATAGCAGGAGAAAGAAAATGATCAGGTGGTCCTAGTTAACCTTCTGTATCATTGTTTAATCTTTCAGTAATCTCAATTGATTAATTTTATCTGACCATTATTCACTCTTAAAATGAAAAAAAAAAGTTTAATTTTTCAGTTCATTTTACTTTTTTTTTTTACATTCTATTGGGATCTTATAAATTTTCTGACAGGCTTTACAGAAATGTATTCAGAAGATGTTCACAAAAATATTTCTGGAAGAAATCCTCTGCAATTTTCTTTTAAAAATACATTTCCCTGTCATGAAGGATTTATAACTCAGCTGCTATAAACCTTATAATGATTCTGATTTTAAATATCTTCAATTGCTTTTCCTGATTTTATCATCAGGACAGTCAATATATTTTTCATCATATTCCAGCTTAAATATATGATTGTTTACATTTATCATGTCATAAATAAGGTCTCGTTTAAATGAATACGGGTTCTGTGTTGTTTATAGAAATACATCTGTTGAAACTGTTAATTCTCAGTTCATTCAGAAGTGAAGAAGCAAATAGCTGTTGACCCTACAAGTCTCCCTGCGCTACATTTGCCAATAGAATCATAGAACAGCCTCATCAGCAAGGGGCCTTGGCGAACATCTTGTTCCAACATCTATGCTGAGAGCAAGGATAACTTCCACTAGACCAGGTTGCTCAAAGCCTCATAAAACCTGGCCTTGAACACTTCCTGGGATGGAGCATCCACAACTTCTCTGGGCAGCATGTTCCAGTGCCTCAACCCCCTCAAGGTAAAGAATTTCTTTCCTCTATCTAATTAAAACCTACTCTCTTTGCATTTAAAGCTATTCCTCCTTGTCCCGTCACTACACAGCTGTGTAAAAGATTTCTTGCCATCTTTCTTGTAGTGTCCTTTCAGGTACTTGAAGGCTACAATTAGGTCACCCCAGAGCCTTCTCAAAGATGAACAATCCCAATTCTCTCATCCTTTCCTTGTAGACGAGCTGTTCCATCATTCTAATCACCTTCATGGCCCTCCTCTGGACTTGCTCCAACAGATCGATGTCCTTCCTGAGGGCATTAGAGCTGGACACAGCTCTCTAGGAGAGGTCTCACCAGAGCAGAGCAGAGGGGCAGAATCCCCTCCCTTGACCTGCTGGCCACGCTGCTTTTGATGCAGTTCAGGATACCATTGGCTTTCTGGTCTGCAAGCACACACTACTATACTTGATATTCTGCTTAAAGAATCAGATTTACCCACTGCTAGCCATGTGCCCTCTCTTAAATCCGTTTTTGCTGTTTAATTTTTTTTTTTTTTTTAATTAATGCTGTTTCTGTTTCACTGATGCTAGATCATACAGGACACTATCACAAGGATGCACACACCCAGGCCTAGTGAAGCTGATTCCTAGTGACCACTAGAGAAATTAACTTGTGTCCTGTGCTCTGAAATGGTTATCTGAATTAAAGCTGACAATTATTTAGAGACTTACAGAAGCTAAGTTTGTTAATAGTAATTAATCCTTTAAAACTCTTAAAGCACTCACAATAGGAAAAAATCTGAAACATAATCCGAGCAATACAGGTTTTTAAAATAATTTTCTTTCTTGTGAGTGGAAGAATGGCAGTCCTATTTTATTACCTGTAATTATTGGATAGTTTTTATATCAATTTTAAAGGCCTGTCATATTCATAGAGCTTTGAAGGCTTTATGAATAATTCGACTAATCTCTTGATTTTGCATTCCTTACCTTATGTACATGTATATGTGTATAGAAAGATGTATTGTTTTTGAGTCAACTCAGTGTTTAAAAAATCCTTATATGTATTCTATCTTTTTCAAGTGACATTGAAACGCTAATCTGTTCCAGATTAAAACTCAAAAACTTTTCTTTTACCCTCAGTGTTCTGCTGCAATATCCATATTCTGTGATGCCTTTAAGAAATCAAATTACTGCTTTAGGCAGCAGTCAGAAAATCCTGATACACATGCCATTTTCATTTTTATAAATTTACTTCATATTTTAAATCCACTTTCTCTTCCCTGCATTCCTAAAAGTAAGTTGGCTTTCATTATCACCACATTATACTTAGGAATTCTTGCCTTGAAGGAAATAATCCCTTCACTTATGAGTCAGTAACCAAGCTCAAATTAGAATTCACCATTCTGAGCGCCACACTCTAAACAATGCCATCTTGTTATTTTTTTGAACAGTAACATGAAAAGATGAAATGAGGCATAATATTTGAGGTTTTCCATCATTTTCAGTCTGTTGTTGATCTGATCCACTGCCTGAATTTTATTCTGTCAAGTTCAAAACACTGTTTTCATGTGGGTATTTTCTCACCGTTCTTTCCAATTCTTCCTGTAACAGTCTGTTACATTTTCATTTGAAATGTTGACAGCATCAGATATTTCTTCACATTATCAGATCACCTTTCCTTTATGTCTTAACCAACTTAGACATATTTAGTTTTTAAAGCTTTTTTTTTTTTTTCAGCAAGTGAGTGTTGGGAAGCTTTTAATCAACTTTGTTATCCTTCTTTGCATTTTAATGAATTTCCTGATCATTAAGTGAAAATGAGTATGCACCACCACACACAGTAGTCTGTTGGCAGGAAGGAATGAAAGTTAAAGGACAGATCTTAAATAACAGTGTGGTTTTGTAATATAAAGTTGGAACAGCTAATGTTATGCATCTCAGAGGAGAGAGAAGACCAATGAAATGCTGACTTAATTGACTTCCAGGTCAAAATATCCAGTTAGTTCAGGGGGCCAAAATTTATCTGATCTATCACCTCATAACGATATCCAGAATGCATGGATCTGTTCTATCGGGTTACTATGTGTCATGGTTTAGGAATGGTATTCCTCAATTTAGTGTTCCCACTGAACCACTCCAAACTAGATGCTGCTCTCTCACTCCTCCCTCCCTTCCTGCAGTGGAATGGAGAGGAGAATTAGAGGTTCAACAGGAAAAGATCATGGGTTGAGATAAGAACAATTTACTGTAAACAGCAAATAAATAATAATGTTGTAAAGGCCTTACTTCCTCTTCATCCCTCACTAAGTGAAATGATTTGGTCTTGAATTTCTTCTTTTGTCTAAGGGCATATGCAAATAGAATGGGTTGTTCCTCTGGTACAGATGCAGTTTCAGTGGTCACAGTGCCCATTTGTCTGCTTTCCTCCAATTCCTCCTGAAGGTGCTGTCTAGTGACAAGCAGTGTCTGGTGAATAGTAGCCAAGGCCCAGCTCATTGTGTAACTTCACGCCTCTCTGGAACGGCAAGAGCATTTTTCTTCAAAATATTGTTCCACTTTATCAGGGTCCTGAGTTGTTCAGGGGCAAACTTTTAAACCATCGGAGCAGAATAGTCCTTCAAAAGCTAGCCCATTTTCTCCCACCTTCCGTGCCACTCGTGACTATTCACCCTTACGCATATCTCTGAAAGACTCTCCTAAAACATCTGTTTTGTAGCTCTAAACATGGTGTGGAGAGCACTGAGGAGACCTGGCAGACCTAGCAACAAGCACATGCTTTCCTTAACATCCAAGGGAAATCCAAAATCCTCAAGAGCTGTTTTAAAAGGCGTGAAGGAGGAAACAGGCGAAAAGCTGGGGAAAAACATCCTTCCCTGCACCCCCCACAGACAAGGTACAATTGTTAATGGACTCTCAAAGGTAGAGCTTGAGGTAAGGGTAGGAGAGCAACACTTAATACACATCCCAAATGACCCTCATTGCCCTAGATGTAATCATGTCCTAAGCTGGTATCACACAGTACAATGACAAAGCAATTCTGATCCCTCTCCCTCCTCTGAAAAATACCATCATGAGGAGCACATACTGCACATACAGGAATACATGTGGCGTTAGGCACCACGCACCCATAAACAGATCAAGCAACATTGTGACCCATGGCTCATTACTTAGTAAAACCAATGTTCAGATCAAATTGCTTTCCAACCTGCTCTGGGCAGATCTCTTGTCACCTCAACACTTTGTGCCTCACGCTGGGTGCCAAATAAAGCTGTTGTTGTTTAGGAATGGTATTTTCCAATTTAATGTTCCCACTAAACCACTCTAAACCACATGATACTCCCTCACTTCTTCCCTCTCCCTGTGAGACAGAACAGAGAGGAGAACTGGAAGCATAAAGGTAAAGATCATGGGTTGAGATAAGAACAGTTTATTGGAAACAGCGAATAGATAAGATAGCGAGCAGTAACAGCAAAGTACTAATGACAGAGCATATGAGAAAACCCAGACTATTCACATGTGTTTGCTTACCCCTCCTGTAAAAGCCCTGAAAATTCATGACTGCTCCCTCCCCACACTAGCCAGACCCAGCAGGAAGCCCCTCCCCGTCCCCAGCAAATGAGGGAAGGTGGTGTAGAATAACCTCTGCATCCTAGTCATGCCCACTCTTGGCTACTGCAAAATTTAACACTGTCCTGGCCCAAATCAGGACACCATTGTCAACGTTATTCAGCATAAGAGACAAATGCAAGAGATGTGAACAGTAGTAAATTAAGCACATACAGAGAAAAAGAGATTCATGCTATTTATATCCCTCCCAAGGGGAATTCATGTCTATTCCTGATTATTTGTATCTCATTTCTGGTTTTCCAATCACTGTTCTTGTGCATTCAGGAAAATGAACTTCCTGTCTGTAGTTGTCTCTCCTTTTTAATATTTGATTGTCTCCTACCTGCACTGTGGTCGCAAATTGAGTCCAACCATTAACCTGTCACTGCTAAATCCACCTCTAAAACATATCCCCAGGTGTCACATCCATGTGGTTTTTGGTACACTTCCAGGGATGGTAATTCCACCAGTTCCCTGGGGAGTCTGCTTCAACAGACCACCTGGCCAACCTTTCAGTGGTAAAAGTTTTCCTAATATCCAATCTAAACCTCACCTGGCACAATTTGAGGATATTTTGTCAGGTCCTATCGCTTGTTGTCTGGGAGAAGAGACTGACCTCCAATTCACTACAACCTCCTTTCATGTAGGGGTAGAGAGTGATAAGGTCTCTCCTGAGCCTCCTTTTCTCCAGGCTAAACTGACAATTGATTCTCTTTCCATGGCATCTTTATGTACCTATTCACGAGAAAGAGTAAGGATATTCTTAAATTTTGGGGAGTATTCATGGTTAGGGTATGAATAGTTTTATTAAATACCTTTTCTATTCACAATTAAGCAAAAATAATATAATATTTCATGAAAATACTAGATTAAAAGCACTATTGAGGAGATATATGCTTCATGGCCTTAGAGAAAAATTAAGTCTGTGCCACCATTTTAAATCACACAACACTGCTGCTAGAGCACAGGAAAACAGGATGTGTCACAGTTGCTTCTGTTGCATCCCTCTTTTTTCATCCCATAAATAATTCATTTATACATGTAATGCAAAACAGTTCTAACAGCGCAGAACAACGTATTTCTTTCCTCAAATTTACGGTAGCCTGAAGGTTATGGCTCTCATAAGAGTTTCTCAGCCCCTGTTTGCATTCTTCCTGTATCACTTATTTGTGGAAGAGCCTTAGGAATATAGCCCTGTTAGTCCCATTCTCTGAAAACTCTTAAGGATAATCCTCATACAATAGTGCTTTCCTAAGCCGTTGTAATTGCCCTGGGAAATACAAACACACACACACACACACACACACAGAGATGGTATTATAAGGGTGTCATAATGCAATTTGAGAAGGAGGAAACTTTTTTCAGAATATACAAAATTTTGTAGTCGGGCTTTTTGTGTATGTGCATGTGTGTGTACCATACCTGCAACATTTTTAATTTGGGAACTCTTAGGAGTTTATCGAATGAAAGATACCATAGTGAGGAAAGCAAACACTTTACCATGTATTACACCTCGATAGATAATGACTAACAGTATTGCTCACATGCTGTTTTGAAGCACAGTGCTGTCCTAGTAAATCTATCTGCCCACAGGTTTTTCATCAGTATGTTTTTACTAAGGAATATAGTCTAGATATTTCCAGGAGATTCATACCAGTCTGTTATATAAATAAGATCCTATCTTTCTTGTTTATGTTTATGAGAATGCATTTGCACATTAAATTGGAAACAAATGAGTCTCTTGCTATTCCTCTCTGGAGTACACGTACTCCTGATGCACGGATTTAACACAGGCTTAAGGGGAGAATGATTTGTGAGAGTCTCTTGTTAAAATATTGGCAACACATCACTGAGGATTTCCTCCAGCAAAGGGAACAGATTATACCTCTGTGAGCTGAATGCAAAACTATATGGGGTTTCTTTGTGGTTTTTTTGCAAAACGACATACACAAACAGCAAGGAAAACATAATTAGAAATAGTCAAACTGGTTAATGACAAAAATATGGAAAAATCCCAAATTCAGAGTATTTGCTTTGCAGCAACAAAATGTCACTCAAACATAAACAAACTATTCAATTAAACTAGAAAGAGGATTCAATTTCTGAATATTTATATTAGATTTAAAACAAAGATTACACCTTGTTGGGTGAAATCACATGCAGATAATTACTAATGTTTATTTGTGGTCTATTAAGTCACTTAAATTTAGGACCATTTCACAGATGGTCTAGAATTGTCACCTGTCCTCTAGCAGTCTCTCTAAAAGCAGAAAGGCAGGCAAGAATTTCTATAGATACTGTCTCATACCTGCTTACCCCAGGCAAATATTTCTAACACCCTATCAAATAGTACCAAAATTATATTTAGGCAATTGCATCCTTAATTTCTGTGTTTTAATTTTTACCTAAAATGCTAAATAGCGTCTTTCAGTATCTTCTCACACTATTAATAAAACACCCTAAGAGAAACTGCAGGAGGCCTTAGAGTACAACTTTCTGCTTTTAAGTGCCCATGAAATTTGTGTGATGTACATGAAAACATCTACATACCAATTTAAAATTTCTGTTAACTTCCTTTAATGATGACCTTTAAGACAGCTGAAATATTTGGACGTTTTTGTCTTCAGTCTTAAAAACCTGTTTTTTCTATAGTTTATTTTAAAGGATGCCGTCAGGACACCTGTTCAGTCAGACATACAGAGGCAAAAAACCCACAAACCCCAGACAAGATATTAATATTATTTATTAAAACACATATGTGTAGGTATTATTAATAAATATCTACCAGGATATTTAAAGAACTACAGGAAAGAAAGAGACAAAATAAAATTAATATCAAAAAAACATAGTACATTTGTTACACAAGTATTAAAACTAGCAAAACAACCAGGCCTAGTGTACGCTGCTGCATATTGCTCAGCACAGTAATATCAAAGTTCTCAGTTCTCAGTACCCCAATGTACACAACACCTCTGAGTTAGTTTATACTTTTATTCTGCTCTGTCACATGGCAAACTAATCCTTTGTTGAAGAACTTCTGTTTCATGTGGTGTTTGGAGTCATTCTTCATTAATAAACCTGTAGGGAGTTTGAATTAACATATAAGGAAGGCCAGGGCACGTGTGGGTGCTCCTATAAGGTGTTGAGAAATTGAGTATTCTGTCAATTATTCTACATCATAAGCATTTATGGTACACAAAGTATTAATGTAAGTGTAGGCTGGATGGTCACATTGATGTAGTTGTGCCCATTCCTCAAAATTCAAGCAGGTCAGGCTACATGGATGTCATTCTTTGTTTCTCTTAGTAGTCATCCATACGCAGTCTAAATGAATGCTCTCACAGCAGGCAGCATGAGTACCTTTCACATCATCTCTTCACACAGCAAAATCCATTCATAAATCCTGTAACTTCAATTACAAGGTAACTGTCTGACTACAGAGTCGGTTTCCAGCTGTTTACAGCTGCTTTGCCCACTTTTAGATTGTTGTTTTTCCTGAACACGACTTTCCAATCCAAGCCCCATTACCCAAAGGCCTGTAATGCATGAATATGAAAGCTGATGGCAACAAATCTACCCGAGAGAGAGGAAAAAAAATCATCTATAGTTTTTCTGCTCAGTGTAACTGTTGTTATTGCTAAGTGCAGGAGCCGTTTCATTGAGGAGATTGGAAATACAATACGGACGCTTTTTACCTCTAGGTCACTGTTCCAAGTATAGCTCAGACTAACAATGACAAAACTGTATCTTATAATCTGCTGGCTCTGGAATGATCTGCGTCAAATGATTTGGCAATTCAAAAGAAATCCTAATGGACCTCAAAGCCATCAACTTTTTATCAAATAAAATCTTAATTGCAAACCTTAACAGACAGGCAGGGTCTTCCTTGGCTTAGAAAAATCGATACTGTTACTTTACTAGCTATGTCATTTCAATGGGTGAAAAAGAGCTAAAACTTTGCATTTTGGCCAACTCAACACACGCAGAATACAGCTGTAATTATTCCAAATATTTGGTAAGTTTAAAAACTATTATATTGGCTTAAATGAAGATATTAGACTTCCATTTCCACCCCCATTTTAAGAGTTAAATAGCTATGAAATTTATTGAGTGTATCTAAAGATGCACTAGAAGTTTGGTTCTTATTTCTTCCTGATAAGACCTTGGTCTACAAGACATTTTCTATAAAGAAAACCACCCAAAACAAAATCTTACAATGCCTTTTCAATTTAACCATTTCTGTAAAACATATTCTCTCTTGTATTTAGAAAACACTTTTTTTTTTTTTTTTTTTTTTTTTTTTTTTTTTTTTTTTTATGTCTTTGAACTAGGTATTTCACCTCTCAGGTGCACGTCTGAACCCCCAAGTCCATCACCCCTGCTAGAAAATTGTCTTTACTTCTCTTGGTCTGAAATAACATTTTGTAGCTTCATGCATAGTGAAACATTTGTGAGAAATGGGCTTGAAAAGGCATCATTTTAGGATACCTTATAAATGGATGGTTGGCACCTGTCTCCAGAGTAATATAAGTCCATTTCAAAACCTTTCACAGCCTGAATAAAAGAGATAGTTTAAACCAATTTCGCCTCAGGCCAAGATTCACAAAGGCATTCAGGATTTTGGATTATTTTTCTCTCTGTTGAATGAGACTTAGTTTCCTCAATGACTTTGGGAAACTGCAGTCTACTTCTCAGGACTTTTAGCTAATGACCAGCTCTGAGATTAGTTTCCCTCAGTGTTCATTTAATGACTGTGATACACCCCATTGGAGCTCTTGGAGTTTGAGCATTCACTCCAAACTATTATTTTATGACAGACAGCCTTGTTTTCTAGATAGAGTGGTGTTTGTTAGTCTTTATCAGAGAATTACCTGTTAGAAACTCCCTCTGGAGCATAACTCCTAGGGAAATCTCAGCTAGTTTTCACATTCTGAGAGCACTCTAGGACTCTCTGATAGTGGAGGATATTATTTCTTCCAGACATCCCTCAACCCACACCAAATTCACAACAGGATCCAGAAAAAATTTAATCTTTGACCCCAAACTCACTCTATCAAACTTTTACAACAGGCACAATGATATCATTTGGCCATTCTTCTTAATTAAAATAATTTTCCATGCTTTTTTCCCTGAAAATTCTTTAATAGTCTAGAAGTTGTCTTTTGTATTTCACTGGCTAACCAGGCACTTCAGAAAGCTACGTCTCTTTGGCAAATGACTCCTTATTTTTATGTGTTCCAGCACGAGATTTTTTGGCTGAAAAAAACCCTGATGGTTCTATTCCTTCTCAATCTGCTTATACAAAAACAGAGAGGATACAAACACACAAGGATAACCACTGTTGAATAAGAGAAGAGAGCTGGTTTAGAAGATACAGAAAATGCAGAAGTGCTGAATGCCTTCTTTGCCTAGAAAGTCTAGTGTCTACCATAAAACCCAGCCTTTGAGAATCCCAGGTACCAGAAAAAAGGGGAATAACTTGGAGAAAAGAAGACGTACAGTAGGTGGAAAAGAATCATGTCAGAAAATACTTAAGAAAACCAGACATACATAAATCCATGGTCCATGAGGGGATACACCCACAATTGCTGAGAGAGATTGCTGTTGTTATTGAAGGGAAAGTAAATCTTACTCCTATTTTCAGACAGGTCAAGAAGGACGACCCAGGAGCTACGGGCTGGTCAGCCTCACCTCAGTCCCTCTGCAGGCCTTTAAGGAGCTAAACTAAATCTAAACCCTATTTTCGTAAAGGCAGTCATCAGGAATAGTGAGCAAGGTTTCACCAAGGGGAACACATACTTGACAAACTTAATGAGCTTCTGTAGTGAAATGACAGCCCTGGCAGATGAGGGTAGAGCAGGAGATATTATCTACTCCAATTTCAGCAAGATCTGTCTCCTTTAAGATACTTATAGACAAGGTGATGAAGTATGGCCTGTATAAGCGGCCAGTGAGGTGCACTGAAAACTGCATGAATGGACAGACCCAGAGGGTCATGTTCAGTGGCAGAGGCAAGTTGGAGACCAGTGACTAGCAGTATACCCCAGGGGTCAGTACTTGGTCCAGTCCTGCTTAACATCCTTAATGATCTGGATAATGGAGCAGAGTTCACCCTCAACAACTTTGCTAATGACACCTAATTGCGAGGAGTCACTGATGGTCATGCAACCATCCAGAGGGATCCCAACAGGCTGGAGAAATGGGCTGATGGGAACTTCATGAAGTTCAACAACAAGCAGTGCAACGCTTAAAAGTAGCCAACAGTGTTCAGTTCATATTAACGAGTTCCAGGATTTGAGGAAAAATAATGAAGTATTGATAAATATTAAAGTTACTTGTCCCTCTCATTTCTTCATGATCTCACTGGTGTACCTATAGTAGGATCTCAGGGTTTGGTCATGATTTTTCTTGATGGAATGAGGCTTTTCATCTAGGCACAAAAATTTAGTCCTCTTACAGCTGCACTTTTCACTTCCTATAACCTATTATTTGTTATAACATACAGATATATTGTCTGCTTCTCAGAGTTAATCCATGACCAGACAACTTCCCAAATAACACAGACATTTTTTGGGACAAAACTAAAGCAAAAAGAAGTATAAACTACAGCAATAAATAGGTTTTGCATATATTTAAGAATATGATTTACACATAAAATATTAGCAGATTAAGTCCATAATTCAGTTAATAGTTGCCTGAAAGTACTTGGCTGGCTCTGTTGATTGTTTTCTTCCCGTCTTTTTCTGGTTTTGTATCAGATGAAACTAGTACTATTTTCCAGTCATCAGTGAAAATATGAATGCTATTTAACCGGTAGTAGAATTTTCACCAAGTCCCCTTTTCCACATGACTGAAATTCCAATTTTCTTTCCAGTGCTTGGTCAGGAATGCAGTAACTACCATCTCCTAGAAGACATCTGTATCATACTATATTATTCAGTATATTCCAATGTTGTATTTCTCAAATGTTCCATGTGTCCAGAGCATCCACCACCTGACTGGAACAGTCCATAAATATTCTAAGCATTCAGAGTGTAACATCTGGCACACTCATTATTAGCCTTTCACTCCACATTTTATTTATATTATAATTTCGGTAATGGCTTTTTAGTTCAGACATGATGCCTGTGTCAAAAGTACATCTTATTAGTATTCACAAACTACAGACTGATGAAATAATCATGTCAAAGATTTGCTGATCATAATTTCTATGATACGGAGGATTTCAACAGATATTACAATTGTCTCCATGCTCTGTATTATTAATGACAACAGCTGCAAGTCTTGCATGTTGCAGTAGTCTGAGCTGAGACTTACCATATTTTGACATATGACTAGTTAACCTAAGTTCAGAATTGGTACATTTCTTCGGAAAAGTGTTAAGCTACTGTTAGCAGTTAGAGGAGGGAAAAATAGCTTCCTTTTAACTCCATCTGGTATGTACTGAGAGTCCAAACTGTTGCTAATAAAACACGGAATTTTATACAGAGTACATAGTGAAAAAAATCTGTGGAAAAACGAGTAAATAACAAACAACATACTTTGATAATTGCAAAAACAGAACAGAGAAGATAACAGAAAGACATGGAAATAGTATTAAATCATGGTATTACAAAAACATAATGTGCTTCATTGAAAGCATGCCTATGAAAGATGATTATCACAACTAGAACTCCAATATATAGAGACAATTGTGTACACAAAGTTGGCTGGAATGAAAATTCTTATTAAGATTTTAAATAGCCCAGCATTATTGGGTAGATCTAATTTATTTCATATTAAAAGAAAAAGAAACCAAAAAACCAACCTGAAACAAAACCAAGCAAAAGTAAGTGCATAATTCCTTTAAGCCATTTGAAAACTGCAAGCCTACATATAACAGAACTCTGCAAATCCCCGTTAGCAAATGATTCAGTTTTTAGGTAAAGTTGCAAGGAATTAAAAATGAAGAAGAAATGACAGATGGTATATGACTAGAGACTTGCAGGAATGAAAATTTCCTGGACAAAATCTCAAGGTACTCAGAATCACAAAACACCATTTACAGAGGAATTATCTCCTAGTAACCGAAGACAGCCAACCATGTACCAACTCGAGGAGAAGCCATCCTTGACCTACTTGCAAATAGAAAGGAATTGATTGAAAAATTGAGAAAGATAGTGAAATGTGGAACAGCCACAATGAACTAGTAGAATCTAGAGAAATCATTAATGAGTTTACTTAGCACAGTGGTCCATGAGTACTGAATTTTAAGAAAGAAAATTAGACTCAAATCCACAACAACTGAGGAGCCAGGCAAATTTCTGAGCAGGTCCCCAGGACAGTGAGCATGAGAGAAGCTTTCCAGGACTTTTCACGCTAAGTCACTGGAACTAGTCATTGAGAAAGTTCTCTAGTTGATCTGCACGAGTTGATAAAGTTTTCAGCACCCATGGTCCCACTGTTCCTTTTCCTGCTTAGCTCCTCCTCATATTGCGTTCTTCCCATATATCTGTGTAGCAGATCCTACAGGTACTAACGCCAAATATTTCATTATAATAGCATATCCAAAGTTCATCCATACAAATACTTCTAACAATTTGCATCTAACTGTCCAGAGAGCAGCAAAGAGCACCAGTAAACCTAGAATTACAGAATTTAAACTCATTTAAATAGTTGAGTTTTCCAGGCCAAATATTGATATTGATATTATTAATAGTAATATTCATATCAATATGAATAATGGCAACAACAATAACACTGACAACAGCTCATTGCATACATCTTTTCCAGAATAATGCTTTGCACTGATGAGGTAAAATCTGTAAGTTTAGCATTATAGCACTCCTCAGCCTCTCTAATATCATGAATCTGGACTAAGGATTGCAGACCCTACAGAAAGGGGGCAGTACTCCTGCTTATGACCATGAATTTTGAAATGATTTTTGGCATTAGACCAATACCAGAACATGCATGAAGACTTCCTAACATGTACTGTTTTTCAAATCTTAATGGGGTGATTATGTTCAAGGACAAAACTATAAGCGGGTGCATGTGAGGAGGAAATTGAATGTGCCTGACTGCCTTTATTTTAGTTCTGATCCAGGGAAATTTTTCTATTCAGTTCAGCTGAAAAGTTGACTAGATAGAGCGTGTCTTATTTGGGGATTGCTCTTTCATTTAGGATGCAGTCCCAAAGAAAGAGCTGTCCTCAGGCTTGCCTTCTGTGAAGTAGGCTGGTCAGAGGACAGGTTTTTTCTTATGCCCTTCCTTTCTCCTGAGGCTACAGTCATGCACAAAACTTCCTCCTAGGGATTTTCTGTAATCCATGAATTTGCCAGATAATCACAGTACTAGCTTCTCTCAGAAAACAGGTACCTGATAAGGGATATCAGAAACATTGATGTCTTTTGGGTGTTAGTAAATCCTTTTCTCCCCTGGAAAGTAGTAAACATGCCATTCATGAAGGGTGAAAGTAATGGTCGGACAAATTGTTGAGCAATAATCCTGACTAAAAATAGTTTTCCCAGCAAATGAAATCCTTCAGTTTTGTAGAGAAGGTTTATGCATAATTGTCTGTAACATATAAATTGAAAACCACATCTCAGAGAATTAAATTAGTATATTAAAAGCACCAAAGCCCTTTCTCTGAGTCACATCAGCTAAGTCCAAACAGCTAGTATCCATACCATTAAATTTTTATACACTTCAGAGAAAGTATGGACTCCCCTAATTCGTGTATTGGGAGTGGTCTGTGACCCACCCTAACTCTCAAGAACTTGATGTAAATTTTTTGGGAAATGGCTGGAGACCGAAAATCAAAACCATGATACTAAATAATTAGAGCAATTTAAAGGCATTTAGCAATATGTGTACATAAGCAATAGCATTACAGTGCTCAGGAATGCTCTGTGGAGAGCTTGTGTGGAGACCACACAATATTCCAGCAAACTACTGCTTTTATAGAAAAAGAGAATGCTACTTTTTATAATCTTGATGTATCAGATGCCACATCAGGCAAATAAATTTAGGGATACAGGATGTTTGGAAGGAGTAACTTCTAAATTTGACACACTGGGACTAAGAGTCATAGTAACCATGGTACAACAGAACAGTATAATTGCTGTTGTAGAGGGATTATTCCTTCATTGAAGACCACACAGACTACTATTTAACAGCTACCTGCTTGACCCACCTAGTCAAGCAGATTTCAGGGAGAGAAACAACTGAGTAGATTGCAGAACTGTAGCCCAGAACTAAGGTAGACCTGTAGCTCAGGAACATGTAGTAATTTTAAGCTCATATTAAATAACCAAATGGAAAACCAGGATTGTGGCTGTAATGATAGTATTGTACAGAGGGCCAGTATTAGAGCAGATACAGCATTAGAAATTTAAATCACGGGATAAAGGACAGAAAAGCAGATTTTTCAAATTTTAATAAATTGAAAACATGTATTATTAAAAATTAAAAAGTGCTATGGGGAAAAATTTAGCAGTGCAAGAACAAAATATCTTGTGAGCGAAAAGGCAATGCAAACAAAGGAAAATCAAAACATAGATTGTTAAGCTAATAGTTCATGCAAGAAGAGCTAAAAGGAAAAATTTGAGATCTTGTCCCAGTCTATGCAGCAGAACTTCACCTCTTAAAGAATCTGCTGTCATTTTACGACATTCTAGGTTTCACAATATTACTGGAAGTTTGGGGGAAAAAAAGGAACAAATTTATTGGAAAGATGAATTAATGTGTATAAAGAATTTAAAATGTGTAGATGAGTCGCACTCTAACAATACACAAGCATTTTTACAGTGTGTACTACAAGATTTTAAAGGTGGTGTACTCACCACCCTGAGTTTATTGATTGAAATTTTTGGTTACTTCAATGAACCTTGATTGCATTTGCCATTTTGCTTGATTGAGTAATAGATAATTAGACTTAAGGAAGAACATGTTACATAGTAATACAAAGTTGTATAATGAAAATGTCTCAGAAATATTTCCCCATTATTTTCTTTCCTTGCAGTAGTAGAATGTTTTAGGGTTTGGGTTTTTTTTAAAGTAAAAAGAAAAATCAGGTGAAAATAGGTACTGATTTCTGCCTTTGTGAAAAAATCAAGCAAATAATTCTCTATATTTCTTACAGAAATAGGCCTTTTCTACCAGTTGTTGTTGTTATCCCTAAAAATCCCCCAGATTCTTCCGAAGTACCCATTTAATCTAAAAGTGAGAACCAATCAATCATCAAACAATTCATCTGCTAGATACTAATATGAGAAAAATCTGTGAAATGGAAACTTCATAAACAGAACTAATTTGTTGATTACAATTTCTCTTTAGTCAAAGTGGAATTTTTCCTCATAAATACAATCAAATAGAGATTTGTACCAAAAAAACAACAACAACAACAACAACAAAAAACCCCAAAAACAAACAAAAAAAAGCTACAGGTGCAAATAAAACAAAAACTGCAATTATGAATAGAAATCAAGGAAGAAAACAAAAAAATTTGGAAAATTTACTAAAAATATCTATTAATCCTTCAAACTATAATGGACAACATTTATTACCAAATGTATGAATTAGGAATATTTTATGCATATACAAACACTTTTTTTAGACATATGCATAGGTAAAATGCAGCATTTTATCAATTCCTAGTACAGCTATTATGGTTGGAAACTTCGTCCTCTGGGTGACATGAAAAAGCCAAAGATGGAAAATGTTAAAAAGTTCCTATTAGTAGGAAAAACATTACATCACAGAGCACCTTTGGGCAATAGCATTGATAAGGTGATGGAACAAGATCTTCTCTTACCTCATATTCCTAATTTCCTTTCTGTGAATAAAAAACATGCCTGGGAACACAGACTTGGTTTGTGGGTTTTATTTATTTGTTGAAGTTTTTTTCAGCTTATTATGAATTCAATTTTAGAATCCTGAAAATATCTTTATTTCATCTCTAAGGTGAACATGGAGCATAAACTTCATCTGGTTTTGTGAGCATGGATATATTACCATAAGGTTTATTCTCAACTTCTGTCTCATCTTTTCTGCATTTTATTTCAAACTTCTCTTTTTAAACTTTTGTCCTTTCTTTCAATATTATACAAGAATGGTAGACCTTCCCCACAGATACATTCTCACTCCTAAATAAAACCCCTTTAGTTCACTTTGGATACAGATATCCAACTTCGGATATTCTATTACTCTACAGTTCTATAAAATTATTCATGATTCATCAGACCTACTCAGCGCAGGAACCCTGAGACAAGGATTGTTCCCTATTATACAGATTTGTTGGGATGATTTGTTTTTTAGTTAGTATTTTTTGTTGTGTGTTTCATACAACAATTAGAACTGAATTATTGCAGTTTGTCATCTTGTCTTCATTTAAGCAAAAACTTGATTTAAGCAAAAAATGGCTTAATGAAGATTCTTATACATATTGACAATGGTATAAACTGGCATTACTAGAAAAATTAAGTAAGCTGAGAATGTGGACTTGATTCTGTGGATGACATTTAGTAGTATTCTCCAGATGGTTTATACTACTCTAAGAACAGAGTGCAGCTGTAAGCTCAGTTTAATGTTTGCCATTAAACCAAATTCATGACTACTTTGTACAGAAAAGCAACCAAAGTACTTACAGTAATTCAGTGAATCTGGTCCTCAAGTTTGCAAAAATGAGAGCCAATCACACAGCTTCATAAGTCAATATAATTTGTTTCTTTCTTTTTCCCTTTGTATCATTAACGGAGAGGGATTGGGATTCAAATGCCTGTTAGAAATTAACAATTTCCACTCTATGTGGTCAACAGCTTTTTTAGTGTAGATATTTTCTGCATGTCCTACATACATCTGAGCCAGGTGGGTGGTAAATGGACTTTAGTTTGTACAGTAAGATTCTACTATCCAAACAGAAGACCACTGCTCTTTTATGAAATGGACAGATTCGGCTTTATCAATTATTTCACCTCAAAAGAAACATCTTAGATATTCCAATCCTTTAGTGACTCAAATAATATATCTTTAAATCTCTTTCTGGATCAGGGTGATACAAATTATGTGACTGTCCACTAGCTGGCTGGATCTGACCCATGAAACCAGGGGATTTTTCCTGCCTGCAGCATTTTGCCACCTGCTTGATCTAGTTCAAGAGTTTCTAGCCCCTGTTTTACTATCACAATTGACTACTCCCTGTCACCTGTTGATGCATCTCAATTAACATATGCACAAAACATTTAATGTAACTTTTGCTCAAACTGAATCTGAAAGCTCATTTCTGCAAAATTAGTGATTCTAACACCTTTGACTGTTAACTTCATGTTCTGGTTTTAACACTAGCTGGAAATTAAACTCCAGATAAGCCACTCCCCCTTCCACTCTTCAATTTACTCAAAGTGCAAAGCTATGGAATAAGATACACATAATAACAGCAGTATTAATAGCAAAAGTATACAAAAAGAGAAGGTTTTTTACCCACAAAAAGGTGTTCACGACCAATGAGGAACAAAAGAGGTTAGACACTCCCCATAGGTCGTGTCCATGTGACTTCCCCAGACAAAAGCAATACAGCAACTGTTCCCACGCACCATACCAAATGGCCAGTGGGAACAAAGGCAAGATGGCTGGGGAGTTCCTGTAGTCAATGTTTCCCACCTGCCCCCCGCTCCCACCCCACCCGACAAGCTCAAAAAAATGACAAACAGTGACAAAGAAACCCCCTGAAAACTGGGTAGCCTGAGTCGGGTTGCACTGCTGCTCCACTGTGGTTCAGTTCTGCACAGGTCCCTGTTCTGCTGCTTCTACTGCTCCGCTTCTCTGGAGGTTGTTCCCACAGGTCACTGCCACTTTCCCACTGCTCTGCTGCCTTACTTTGACTTGTTTCAGCTTGGCTTGATGGGCTTGGCTGGGCTGGCATTGGCCTTGTTGGTCCTTTCCCTGTGGCAGCCTCTCCACCAGCACTGTCAGGTCAGCACTACAGTTGATTCACATTTTTGATGCAATCATTTCAGCACCACATCCCAAAGCCACATTCCAGAGGAAAAGGGAAGGGGATTGGCAGTATGGCAGAGGAACTGGGGTCCACAGTGGCTGACCCCGACTCTCCGTCTGCTGGGAACAGAGAGAGAGAGAGAGAGAGAGTGAGGGAGAGAGAGAGAGAGAGGTGCACACTCATTTTCATCCTGAAATCACACCTCACCACGATGACTTGAGTGGTACAGAATAACAACTGAGACATGCCCACACCTTGCCAAGCCCCACTCCCCTCTCTGCAACCAGGACATTCTACAATTGCTCTGTGCCTTTATAAGTTTTACAGTGCCATGAAAAATAAATGATATTCCTTTGAATAAGCAATCTGAATTTCAAATGATGTTCCAGTAGCAGAAAATAACTGTCATAGTGATGGAAAATACAAGAACAATTAGTTGTGTTCCCGTGTTTCATGGCTGGAGACACTACATTCCAAAATAACTGATGATACTAGCAGAATTCTTATACAGGCACACAACAATGGTCTTTGAAATTTTGCTTCAAAAGATTGTATGAATCAGACATCTGTATGTTTTCAATGCCATAATATTTTATCGATTGTAGGGCAAAGATGACTACAGAACTGGCACATGCCTTTTTGATTTTGCAGGAAGTTAACATCTTCGCATTAGACAAAAGCTAAACAAAATAGAATTAAATGCATTTTGGTTCCTTTCCAGGTGAAACTGTCTTCAAAAGAGTGAAAATAGAAGTTATATTTCTTAGGTATTTTAAGATAATGAGTACCCCTAATATTGATGGGCGTAGGTGAGACTACAGAATGCATAACGTCTCATAGCAAGTTTCAAAATGTACACTAAAAAATGGTGTTCTTCACACTACATCACTATCTATCTAAGCAGGAAAGGTCATTGTTATCCTAAACTTTCCAGAGGAAACAGACTTCCCTTTATGTTCTTATGACACCTTTTTTCCTTTCCATACACTGCAGATGAAAACAAATAATTTAAATTAACAAACTGACAATAAAAAAAGTCTGTTCAGAATGCTGCCTGCAGGTCTTTAAAATGATGAGAGCACTTTACATGATAAGATTTCTCTAGTCTCTGAACATGGATCCCAGTTTGAGAGATTGAAAATCTCCCTGAAGTCTGAAGCACTTAAATAATTTAAATTAAATTTAAATTGTGCTACACTTTCTAAGCCCAGAACCATAGTCACATCTTTACTGGAAAGCTTATAAAAATTTGAAATGCTCCAATAATTTTAAATCTTGTAGAAGCCTAGTACCTTCCAAATTAAAGTGCTAATAAAAAAAATAGCACTGAAATTTAAATCTCTATATGCAGTGCAGAATGATTTAAAATTATTGAAGCCTTTCAATTTTTTATGAGGTCTCTATGTAGACGTGAATCAAACAGCACTTTTAGTACAATGGAAATAAGTTACAAAATAAACACAGAAAAACTGTCATCAACATAGCAGTGTAGTATGAGAACTTTTCCAGGGTGCCAAAGAAGCTTTGAAAGAACAACTGCATACTGAAAATTGAAGCAGATACAGCCTTCTGCTTAAAACATTTCCATTGGACTCAGGAGATACTTTAGTTTCTGGGTTTTTGCAAGCTATTTAATATCTTTAAATTTCCATTTTCCCCCTTTCTTATTTATATAGCAAATTCATCGGTGTTGTTAGCTAGAAGCTAGCTTAAACAACGGATCAACATCAAAGAGTCAGGAAGGGTGTCATATGATATTCCACAGGAGGTTTAATGCACCCACACCATGAACATGTCAGGAATGAAAGACCGCAAACAAGGGAGTATCCAGGTTTATATATGGGGGCAGAGAAAGGATCAGGACCAATGAACTGAGGGCATGGGGGTGGTACATAGGTGGGGCTAGGGTGCAGGACCCAATGGGGAAGCTCTGAGGGAGGGGCGAGGGGGCAAGGGCTAATGGGGGAAACAGGGAAATAGGAGAACTTAGTGCACAAAGGAAAAAGGAGGCGGAGAGGCCAATGAGCCAACCAGGGAACAGAACTGGGGTACATCTGCATAATGAAACAAAGCATCCTGGGGGAGGCTTCTCACCACAACCGAGGAGGCTCTCTTAGGGCTCTTCTCGCCAGGGGACCCTCTTGATCTGTCTGTAACAGGCCAACTGACCTCCACATATCGGGGAAGAATTTTCTTTTTTTGCAATTGATATTCAACTGATTAAGTGTGGGTAGCTGCCGTGTCAACATCTATATCTAACCTAGTTATCCCAGTACTGCTTCATAGTCAGTGGAGAGAAATACATTATTTTCGAAGTCTGTTCATTTAATTGCAAACTTTTCGATAAGAAATAGATCACATCCTGAAAAAGCCTATCAGTATCCATCAACAGCAAGAGAAGCCTAAAGTCACTAGTTTAGCTACTGATTTTAGTATCTAAAGTTGAGGGAAATGCAGGCAACTTGTTATTATCTTGTCTGATTATTAAGACTTCCAGGTATTCCTGCAACACCTATTATTAATAGCTATAAAAAATTCAAATAGATAACCTTAAGTCTTCTGAATCGACAAGTGTTAGGCAGTGAAATCTTTAGAAACAGTGAATATGCAAAGACCTCTCAGGATTATATTCACGGATACATTCGTGAAGTGAAAAGAAGAAAGAAAATACGTGGGTCATCTGTATCTAATTAGATGGTTTTTTTCTTTCCATAATATTCACAGTAGAAAGAATTGAAGAAAGAAATATATCAGATATTTCGTGCACTTTACCTCTAAGGATGAATAATTTTCTTACAGAACCAATTATAGGAAAACCTGAAGAAAATCCAGTGACTTCCACTGACCTGATTCAATCTGAGTTTCAGTAACATAGTGAGATTACTTTCCTGGATGACAAAATCCTTCTGACAGCTGAAGAAGACTTCAAGATAGAGAACCACAGGTTTTCACAAAGCCAGAGCTCACCTCAGATGGCAGGTATGAAACATGTCCTCCAGGTCAATTTAAAGATCCATGGCAGGAAGTGGCTGACAGTGAAGAATCCCAGGAAATTTGTTTCATGTTGTGTGTAACGTACTGCCTGCTGGAGAAATTCAGTAAGGTTGGTAAGCCTTTAATACTTGGAGCAGCAGGTGGTGCGGTGAGGTGCAGTGCACTGCAAAGCCGTAGGTGCTGCTCTTCCTAGAACCAGCCATTTCTCCTCAGATGCCAGACCCTGGGTTAGGAATCCCTTGCATAGAGCGGCTACAATAAACAGAGCCAGGCACAGGGGCCTCCCCAGAGAGGTGTCCAGGCGTTGCCGTGGTGGCAACTCCACAACATGCCAAGGGTGTGACAGTGTGTGAGGGTGGCATAGCGCTGGAACAGGCTGCCCAGTGAGCTGTCTCCCCCTCCAGAGACATTTAAAACCCATCCGGACACATTCCTGTGTCACCTGCTCTAGGTAATCCTGCCTTGGCAAGAGGGTTGGACTGGAGGATCTTCAGAGGTCTCTTCCAACCCTAATTCTTCTGTGACTCTATGAGAGTGAGAGGTGCTCTCTGCTGCTCTACCCTGCTGGGAGCAGTGCCCAAAAGTGTTTGAGTAAGCAGCCGATGTAATGCTCTAGTCAGGGCTTCACAGAAGCACAGAAACATTTGGGTTAAGAGGAGCCTCTTTTACTCTACTGAGCAAAACAAAGCCAGAGACACACAACATGGGGATATAAAGCAGCTGGTGACATGCACCATGATGACAACAGTGTGTTGGAAAAGAGTGGTTTAGATTGCATAAGGAATTGCCAGAAAAGGTATCAGCAAAAGCAGGGTTAATATAAAAGTGAAAGTGCGACAAAGCTTTTGGCAAGGTTCACTCTACTACTGCCTAGATGGCAAAAGCATGTAGAGAAAAAGGAAATGAAAATTCAACATCAATCAATACGAAACCAAACTCCACCCAAAAAATTATCTATGCAGAGACTAGGGGAAAGGGGAAGGACAAGAACAGGAAAGGGTGAGTATTCAAAGGGTTAAGGGAGACCCTCCCAAAGGGTGACTAGGTTCAAACTGGCCTGCGGTGTGTTGGTGTGCAAGGCACGGTCCCCAGACAGTGATAAGGCTGGAAACATTTATTATAAAAGTGTACAGTTTTTATGATATGTTTACCATCAGATTAAAATAACATGCCTTTAGGCAGCCAATAGAATAAACGACTTGAGCATCAGACCATTTCTTTCAGACCAAGTGTTTTGTTGTAGCTTATTGCAAACTACCGTGGTTTATCTGCTACATTTTAGAAACTTTGTTACATCTTCTCCCTGGCTCGGCAGAATAAGCTTTTTTTATACAACCAAGCGGTCTTTGTTCTTCTTTTACTAAGCCTCCTTTGTTTTCTTGCCCCGCAGTAGTCTCCTTTGCCAAACTTCTCCTCCGACTCGACCGCTGAGGCTGCAAAATGTGAATTGTGAGTGTAATGCAATGCAATGCAACGGCAGATGCAAATGCAAATGCAAATGCAAATGCAAACACATCCAGGAGGGCTGGCCCAGGCCTGCCTAGCCCAGCCCGGCTCTCCCAGAGACAGGGCTGGGCTGGCCAAGGTGCCATGGAGTCTGGGATGGTCAGGGCCAGCAAGGTGTGTCCAGGCTGGAGGGTCTTACTCACCTCGGCCGCAGAGTCTTTTTCTGCCCTGACTCCTGAGCACTGCCTGGCAATGCAAGGGAAACTGCTCTTGGGAAATAGAGCCACTGAAGCCCTGCCTGGAGAGTGAGGATGTTTCAAGGATTGATGACATGCCGTGGCCTTGGGGGCACTGTGGCTGGGCTGTGCCATGCGAAGGGCTCAGGCGAGGCATCTCGAGCTCCCATGGGAGAGGTGGGATGTGAGCCCAGTGAGGTGCAGGGAGTGCTGCCATGCCTGGCCCCTGGCGTCCCAGCTGCTGCAACCCTGCAGAGACCAAAGGTACAGAGAGCTACAGGGACATGACAGTTGGTGCCATGGTACAGGCCACAGAATTGTCTCAGTTGGAAGGGATATGGAAGGATCATCGAGTCTGACTCTTTCAGGGAGCAGTCTGTAGAGGGATCGAAGCTGCATGGTGCCAAGGGCCCTGCCCTTCCAAGGGCGTGGGCACTGGCACAGCTGGACAGGCTGGGGGGACAGGTGCGGCCGTGTGGGCACAGTCCTGGGGCCTGCAGGCTGTGGCCAGTGTAGCTGAGAGCTCCCAGTGTCTCCCAGAGCAGCTGCTGAACCTGCCAGTGTCCAGAAGGTTCTGGAAGGCTCTCCGCAGTTTTGGCAGCTGCCACGGCAGTTGCTGCTGCAGTCGAAGGCTGCGCTTCCAGCCCAGCACCTCTGCTCTGGTTCATAAGGTAACTAAACCTCACTCCTTTGTTCTTTTCCCCCAAACCACACTGGCCGTACTGGGAGGCTGGGGTTTGATCCTCAAACCAGGGACCTGAGGAGGTGGTGTGGCTATACGTGGCCCAGTGAGCCCCGCTGCCAGGTAGTTGCTGCCAGGGAAGTGGGGAATGTTGCACAGCAGGGCCTGGTGCAAGCAGGAAATGGTGCCTCCTCACTGGCTCAGGAGGGCCCTGTGCCTCCCACTGTCGGAGGCTGGGGGTATCCAGGAAGATGCCACCATGCACACGGCCTGTTCTCAAATTATTGTTGGGCCTCTCTTACCCACCCCACAGGTGCCTGAGTCCCAGAAGGCTGGGAGTGCATGAAAGGTGGGGAGGGGGCTGTCCCCAGATAACTAAAGGAACTTTACATACCATATGGCATTATGCTCAGCACATAAAGCTGAGCAAAGAAGGAAGGGGATGCACTTGTTCCATTTTTCGTTCCCAAGCCATAGCTAAATGGTTTGGAGCCCTGCTTTCCTGGAGTTGATTGAACGCCTGTTTGCCCATGAGAAGTGGTGAGCGAATTCCTTGTTGCTTTGCTTGTGCACATGGCTTTTGCTTTACCTGTAAAACTGTCTGTCTCAAGTCATGAGTTTTCTAATTGTTTGTTTTTCAAGTTCTCTCTCTTACTCCACTGGTGAGGTGTTAGTGAGTGAACGGCTGTGTGGACCTTAGTTGCCAGCTTGGGTTTTAACCATGATAAGTTACCACAGAAATATGGAACATAAAACCACCCATTGTAGATAGATGTTTTAATTGTTCTTCTTTCAATTTATTACACAAACAATTTCAGGAAAAATACATTCATAATTGGAAAATTAAGATGAAAATTTTGTCTGATAGAAGAAAAATAGTATTTTATGTGATTTGGCTTTGGGGATTACAAGGCTGCAAACTGGGCAAGATCATACATTTAGCAAATTTAATAAATCAAGTCAATAGAACATTAGGGAATAAATTAGCACATCAAGAGTATTACACACTTTTACAAAGAAAAAAGTGTAAGCAGTTGCCTATATATGCATTTACATTGCAGCAAGAAGGACTCTGCAAGAAAGGAACCTCTTACTTTCTGTCATGTCCAGATTTACCAGACATTTGCTGATGATCACAATTTACTAGGTGAATAATAGGTTGCATGATTATGGTCAAACAGAGCTCATATGTGCCCTATTAAATGCAACTTTGTCTTGGCATAGATAAGTAAGGTCATTAAAAAGGGGAGTTTCTGGCCTTTTTTCCAAATATCTTTTATAAATTTAAATCTAAGACAATGATATTATATGCGTCAAGCATTTTTTGGGTAGAATAAAAACTGTTGCTTTTCCTTCACTGCTGAAAGTCCTTAACATACTAAGCTAGAGAAACATTTTCAGTGTGAGACTGTGTCTCTCGCTCTTTGGCCTAAATAACTTTTTTAATGTTGCTGTAATAAGGGAGGCTACTTCAGTGAGAGGGGCTGACACACCATGATTTCAGAATAAACTTTACACTCAGTCTTAAGAATTGTCCTTTGAAATATGAGATTTGGAATAAGACCCAGTATACCAAAATCAAGTGAGATTGATAAAATCAGACTTAGTAAAATTACTATCTGCATAATGTAAGTATTTATGCTCAAGAAGAAAACAAAGTCCTTTGCAGACCATTACAAGGAGAATCTGCCAGCTTAAATTTAACTAAAGGGCAGAAAATTACCATGAGGATACCTCAGTTTTCTCCTGCATTACAAGGTAGTGATTTATCTCTGAATTATTTTTGTTTTTTTTTAGTTTGCTTTGCGTGTAAAATGATTAGTAGCATTACATTTTGCAAGTAACTTGGTCCACATATAATGTATTTATTCTCAATGCAGTTACTAGATGCAGCGTAAAGCAGCAAATTGGTCAAGTTAAGGCAGTCTGACAGAACACAGCACACATTCTAAACAAAAAGTCATGCTCTAGGTAGTCACAGAAGTGGAAAACTAGGATATAGGGGAATTTTAATTTCAAAAAAAAAAGGTTTCTGATCATTCAGATTCTATAAAATTAGTTACAAATAAACAGCTATTTTTAGGATCTAAAGTCTATATTTCAGATATCTAAGTCCCGCCTGAAATTTCTCACAAGGTTCTTCAATCCTGTTGTTGATATAGACATAAAGGTGAAAGTGTGAAAACATTTCAAACCAATGAAAACCAGATAATTTTTACCTGCTGGTCTATTATCACACAAGGCAAGATTAGGAATTTCAGAATGTTAAGATCTCTCATCAGTTTCTTTATCATAATTTTGTACTTGTCTGGTCATCATTCCCTCTGAGAATGAGTGCTTGTTAAATGCAACTAGCTTTGCTTATTTCTCTCCACGATCAAAGACATTTATCCTTTGAGTCAAACCACTCAGATTCAGGAATTCTGTCACTCTTTGTGTTGTTTCTGGCTGGAATACATCTAATTTTCATCACAGAAGCCCCTATAATGCTGTATTTTGTATTTGTAATGAGCATGGTGTTGATAGCATACCAATTATTTTAGCTTTTGCTGAGCAGTGCTTACATAGCATCAAGGCCAGGACAGCTGACCCCAACTGATCAACAGGAAATTTGATACCATATGGCATCATGCTCAGCATATAAAGCAGAGAGAAGAAGGAGAAGGAAGAGAAGGGATGACATTTGTCTTCCCGAGTGCCTGATGGAGCCCTGCTTGCCTGGGGATGGCTGAACACCTGCCTGCCAATAGGATGTGGTGAATTAATTTCTTGTTTTGTTTTGCTCGTGTGCAGGACTTTTACTTTAGCTTTTAAACTGTCTTTAGCTCGACCCATGAGTTTTCTTACTTTCACCTTACTGATTTTCTCCCATCCCACTGTGGAAGAGTGAGCAAGGGCCTCTGTGGGACTGTGCTTCTTCCTGGGGTTAAACCACAAAACTGTCCTTTTTCGGTTCTTACCTGGTAAGACTGACTGGCCAGTCATCTTTCTCTATCTGCTTTTATTAAAGTTCATCTTCTAGGAAATTAAAGTGGGTTAATCAGGTATAGTCATATGACTATCGGTACCCGCTATCAGCCCCAAAAGCAAGCTGAAACACAGTGTTTATAATGTAGTGCATTCCACATTTTGCAGTACAAAATGAATACTGGGGACATAGTATTTCTTTAAAATGTTCCAATTAGTTCCGTTTTCTGCTCAGAGTGTAATCTTGACACAGAACATTATAAACAAAATGTGCATTGCTCATAATTTCTGTAAATGCTTTTCTCAAGCAAAGGCACTTGGGGTCTTTAACAAAAATGAGTGGTATAGGATGAGAAGATATATACAAATATTTTTGTGAATTAAATATGTTCAGTTAGCTCCAGTATTATTTATGGTAGTCCTACTTTTCATTCTCCACAAGCATTCAGACATTTAATCAGAAATTTAATAAAAGAACTCTTTCAAGTCTCATGCTGCTAGAATGTGTCAGAGCAATGCAATGCCCATAATGCCCACATGCTGATCAGTTCTTCTTTTTCTGAAGTGTCCATATTAAATAAAACTATTTGGCACATTTCAAAACACATTTTCAAATGTTCATAGGTATCCTGCGGCACCAAGGAAAATATCATACTGCACTTGCTGAGCTGCTAAGTTGCCATTGAATCTCATTTTATTGTTCCAACAGCCGATGATTCAAAAAGCCACAAACTCTAAAATTGTTAGAAGTACAACTGAAAGGCATAATTGTGTTTGATCCTGTGTCTGTATGCAGACCCTGTCAAGGAATATTTCTTAAGAATTAAATCTGACTTGTACAGATACAAGCGAGGACAGATTTTTTTGTTGTTTTTTCTAGAATTACTTCAGCTTCATTAACAACTCATGAGATGCTAGTGGAAAAATTAAAGGAAAATTATGTTATTTCATTTTTAATTTGTGTTCTGCTTACTGAAATTTTTTTCTGCTTCTAAAGGTAAAAATAATCAAAACTACAAAATCTACAACATGAGATATTTTAGTCAATGTTTGCTAAAGCCATATGGAAATCTAAAATCTTGACTTCTTTTCCTTCTTTTTTTGACGTGAAAAATGTTTTTGCAAATATGGAGTTATAGGTAGTGCAAGTGAGAGTAAAGAAATGTTTCATTCCAGTTTTCTAACACTTTAAAACAAGTTCAATCTTCCAGAATCCATACTGTAATAATTTTACATATACATATATCATAGAATATTCTGAATTGGAAGCATCAGCAATCCACAAGGATCATGGAGTCCAACTTCTGGCCCTGCACAGGACAGCCCCAGGAATCACACCTTGTGCCTGAGAGCATTGTCCAAATGCTTCTTGAATTGTGTCTGGCTTGGTGCTGTGACCACTTCCCTGGCGAGCCTGTTCTAGTGCCCAACTATGCTCTGGGTGAAGAAACTTTTTCCTAATATCTGACCTAAACCTCCCCTGCCACAGCTTCAGGCCATTCCCTTGGGTTCTGTCACTGGTCACCAGAGAGCAGAGATTGGTGTTTGCCCCTCCTCTTCTTCTCACAAGGAAGCTGCAGACTGCAACAAAGTCACCCCTCAGTCTCTTCTCTTCTCCGGGCTGAACAGACCGAGTGACTTCAGCTGCTCCTCATAAGGCTTCCCCTCAAGGCTCTGTACGATCTTTGTTACCCTCCTTTGGACACTCACTTTCAGCTCACTGTCTTATATTGTGGTGCCCAAAGCTGCACACAGGACTTGAGGTGCGGCCACACCAGTGCAGAGCAAAGTGGGACAATCCCCTCCTCAGCATACACACATGCACACAGATGTATTTATAGAAAAAAAATAGATATAGAAATAGAAAGCAGAATCAAGCCCTTCTACCATATTTAAGTTGGTGGTTTTGCCCTCCTGTATTTCTAGCTTAAATTGCCATCAAATCTATATAATCACTCTAGATGTGTGGTAGTGAAGGATCAGACCTCACCTTTTTCATTTAAATCCTGACTTAATTTTATATGAAACTGAGGTTTGCTCTAATACTCAGATCTCTGTCTTTGTACAAAATAAAGACATTTCACAAGCTCAGCGTAACTGTAGTTTCTGCAGAAATCTGGATATATGCCAGTGTTAAGTGGTATTGAATCAGCAAAAATGTCTGAAGAATTGTGAACAAATTTGTCAAGAGATCACAGTCATAATCCTAGCTTAAATTTAGGGTCACAGCTGCTCTGTATTACCAGAAGAGTGGAAAGTGAAAGGAAGCCAAGGCACATATGTCCACTTGTCAAACAATAAGTACTTGAAACCAGAATGATGTCTCACTTCCATATGTGTTTTTTACGTATGCACTTTTATGCATATGAAGAGGTATTTTCTGATTTCACCTTATCCCTTCCTTGTCTTTTTGTTAGACATCAGTCCTCATAACTCTACTCTGGAAATAAACTGTTACAGGACTGTCTTTGCCTGCTGGCAATGGATTTGTAAAGCTCCTAGCTGGTGTTAATTATTTTTATGAATAAGGAAATATAAAGCTGTGAGATGAGGTAGATAAACTCAGTAGAATGAAGAAGAGTAGAACAGTCAATGAAAGCCTGTACTGGCAAAGATCCCTGGTCATCTATCTGCCTAATTAAAAATATCTCGTGTATCTAATTGTAATCAGCCCAGTATTCCATCACTATCTAGAGATGCCCTTCTAGGCATACTGAGAGTTGTACAAGTCTTGGACACTTCTAAACAAGGGGGCCCCTACCGCATTATTAAGTCCTGTTAAGAACAACAGATCAGTTATTCCTACAAATTTCTTCTTTACGGTGGATCCACCAATCATTCTTAGAACATGTTGGTTGTAGAGCATGGTCAATATTTTCAACTGACTTGACTGCAGGAACCATATTAAGGTCTACTTTCCCCTTGAACAAAATAGAGTATTTTAGTGTTTTGCATTCCGTGTTATCATGGGAACTTGAAGTAATGAAATTCACCTCCACTACTCTAAAATATTTATAGTTAGTGAAAAGTTATGTTTACTTTTCAGTGCTATTCATGTCATTGTAAGATAAATGTCAAAAATTTTGCTCTGTAGATGTCTGGGGTTTTTACTTTTCTTGTAAAATGTCCAGAAAAGAAGTTTTAATGATGATAGTGGTGTGCGTTCTAATTGTTTGAGTATAGGAATCAGGAATTAAAAAATGCTTCATCTTCTTGTACTAGAACACTGGGGAAGGGCAGAAAAGTGAACACTGGCTATGTAGCCCAGTGATTACACCAAGCTGGGAGCTGAGAGTCCTGTTTGATTTATTTTTCTTTTTTTTTCAGAGATTAAGATAAAAAAAACCCTTGAAGGAAAGACCTGAAGGCATGTCGCTCTTCCTCTTGGCTATATTTTGTTAGAGACACTAAGCATTTTAAGGTGCCATTTCTGTATCTTTATTGTGAGACAGTCTTTGACTTTAAAAGTGTTTGTACTTTTCCGTTAAAGTCTATAGCTGACTATCATTGTATAAATAAGGATCCATTTTTAAAAGCTATTTCTTTAGTGCCTAAGTAAAGGATAAATCATCAGCATTCTCATGAAATACTTCATAAATTAGTGTAAATAAATTATGAACTGAAATAGTTCATAAATTTTTCTGAAACCTGTTCTTTAGTTACTAAAAATTAGTGCCCAAACTGGTTGCTAAAGCTATCTTCTAGTAAAGAAATTAATTGATCAAATATATAGAATTGCATTTCTTATGCAGTTTTACACAAACCTCTTTGAATTTTAATGATACTACAATTGATTTCTTTGCTATTATAGATTAAGAATGTATTAAAGATACGAGTGCAGAGAAACAGATCAAAGTTCACATTCGGTCATGACAGCTCTTTTTGGTGGATCTTTGTATACCTAATTGGAGGCTATGAACAACCAGGTGCTTTTGAGTAAAGATTGCATATAAGCATGAAGAAGCTGAATTAGCTCTTTTTTTCTTTTTACAATGCTGTGGTTCAAAGGTTTGGGGTTTTTTTTTACTGTAATAATTATTTCCTTTTCTAAAAATAAAAAAGTAGTGGTTTGTAATGCAATATTGGCAAGGCTTGGATGATGTTTTTTGTGAGTTTTTTCTCTCTATTACTCTTTTGGGCTATATCTGATCAATTAGAAACTGAAAAAGGAGTCTTAAGTATCAGTGGTCATAGTAATTTTTGCAAAATAGAGAAAAAATGAAAAATCCTGACTTGCTCAAGATACTGGCTGATTTATGTTTTGCTTCAGTCTATTTGGAGAACCTTTGGTTGTGAGTTAAAAATAATGGAAGTAGGAAGTTTATTTTTTATTACACTTTTCAAGGGACTCCAGAGTTTGTAGCTGAACTGAATGGTCACTTGCTACTGAGGGTCATTCCAATGAGGACGCCCTAGCTGGAAGTTTTTTGTGTCTATTTGTGGTTTGCACACATATGGCATTTCCTGATAGCCTTCCACATCTCCATATTGCACTGTAAATTGCACCGGGTATCTTGGGCAGAGTTCCAGTCCTACACATCCATTTGAAACTTGTAGCATTCACCCTGACCCCATATGAACCGTGCAAACTTGTATAATGGGAATAATGGGTAAATAGAATAATAATAATGAATTCTCTTTCTCGAGTTTTCTGTTTTCAGCCTGGTCTCCTGAAGAAAGAAGACTTATGAATTATCTTTTTTTTGTCTGTCTGAATCCACTTACCCCTATAACTTTTCACTTGAGTTCTGCTAAACATGAGAGAAATGTTAGAGTATCAAAAACAAGTTTCACAAAAATCAATGATCACAAGAAAAATCCAAAATTTTAGTGTCTCCTTTGAACAGCTGGCAGAACTGGACAGCCAGCATACAAGTGTTGAAACAACACCAGCATGCAGAGCCTGACAGTCCAGAACTCAGATTGGGCACATGGGTAAACCCACAAATTATGTAGGTGGTAGCAGGAAGGAAAATGAATTGTGAAAAAAATTACACAGCTCTTTTGAAGAGATTTCGCTAATTCTGCCACTCATTGTAATTGTCTGTTTTATTTAAATGCTTATTTAGGTTCTTCACTCTAATTACTTGATTTCTTGCATAAACCAGAGAAAATGAGGAAGCTCTTTATGGCTTCTGTTCTTGTACTTCCCAGACTCTGAACACAACTGGAAAAGAGCAACTGTGATTTGTGTCAAAGGCAGAAGGTCTTCAGGCTCTGTCCGACATTCTTTTTTATGCTTGTATTATCTATTACAGTGTCCTCCTTTGTGGATTAGTATCTAGTATATATTAGGGCACCTGCTATTGGAACATGCAGGTGGGTTTTCTTTGTATGGAAACAAGGGAAAAAAGAGCTGGCATGTGCTTCATATAGAGTTACCTGGCTCTGACGTAGGATTAGTATGGAACAAAAGCAGCTCTGGAATCTGAAAACTGCAGTTTTATTTATGTATCTAGATACAGAAATTAAATAAATATACAAATGAAATCTTTGCCTATTTTATAGTAAGGAGGCTTCAAAAAAGTTTATATGACATTTTCCAGATAAGACATTTTATAAATACCTATATTTCATGTCTTTCATTACCTAACTTAAGTTATCTCCCTAAAGATAATGTTAAAACGTTAATCACATTGAACAAAACCATGGAAAGGATCAGAGAAGCAGTGACAGGTGAAGGAACCTTAGCAACATAGTCAGTGAAAGAGTATACTGGCTCAGCGACTTCTTTAACTATTGAAGGACAGTTATTAACTCCTCTTCCCTGGTAGGAAGCTCACCAAAATAAGTCAGCAAAATTAATTCCCCAGAAAACCATGCAAACTGAATGAGTTTATTGTTTAAAGGACAAAAGACGTCCTAAAGGATGCAGTTAAAATGGGAATTTTGGAACAAAAAAACAGAGAAAGACATGGGGGTTATATAAAACTGACTATGAGGTGTTCTAAGAAAATTATGAAAATGTGTGAAATTTATTGTGGGATGCTTAGGGAAAGGATCAAAGGCAGGGAGGAAGGTGTCTTGGAAGTAACAAGTGGTGTAGGGGAAGAGGGAAAAGGGGCCCAAAGTCACTGATTGTATGTAAGCAACCTGTTGGTCAGTGCACTTCTATGAAATCCTCTACTTGAAAACTGAAATCTGTCCTTTCTTCTTACGACACTGTTCCTTTTTCCCAGGTATGTCTCTCTGTCCTCTGTGTTCATACGTACACAAGCCACTAGAGAAGTTCAAGTTGGACCAGGCAATGAGTAGAGTAAGGCGCATGAGTGACCTTATCCAGAGAGGCAGGCCATGAGTCTGATACCCATGGGCTCGTATTCAAAGAAGAAGAGGAGACCAGGCTCTGGGACAAGCTACTTAAAAGAAGCACATTGTGTTTGTACATATTCTACAAGTAGATTTAAACCCAATCAGCTGGAAAGGTGAAACAGAAGTAGGTGTGCTGTTCATGTTTATATGACTGCTGTTTTTATCTGTGTGACCAGCTGTATTTGCTTGTGAATCAGAAGTATGTGCTCAGACTCTTTACTGGCTGAACCTGGGGACATGAAGCCAAAGCAATCTCCTATCCATCTGGCAGGAACAAGAGGACATCTGAAAGTGAAAGAGAGGATGTTATATGTGCCAGGGAGCAGCAGAAGTGAGTTACTCTGCAAGGCAATGCAAGTCAGAAGCTGAGGGTAACAGCAAAATAGGCAGAACACTGACAAAATCAGCAACTGAGTAATAAGAGCAGGGCTAGTGCTGGAAGCCAGGTTCAGCCAGCAGTCTGGTGGCAGCTATACAAGGCTGTACATGGCTGCTCACAGCTTGGGCAGGTGCTCTCTTTGCCAGGTAACAAACTGTCTGGATGGCTGGGCCCATAATGTGGGGTGATGAAAAGTGCTGCACCCAGATGAGGGTCTGTCACTACTGGGGTTCCCCTGGACTAACTGTTGGGGCCAGTTCTCTATAATACCTTTATCAGTGTTCTGGACAAGGGGATGAAATACACCATCAGTCGGTTCACACCAAGTTGTGTGGGGATGTTGGTCTGCTGGAGGGTAGGAAGGCTCTGAAGGGATGGATCTGGACAGGCTGGATCAATGGACTGAGGCCAATTGTATGATGTTCAACAAGGCCAAGGGCTGGGTTCTGCTGTTGAGACACAGCAAGCCCATGCAATGCTACAGGCTTGAGGAAGAGCAGCTGGAAAGCTGCCTGGCAGAAAAGGACTTGTGGGTGTCAGTTGAGAGGCAGCTGAACATGAGCCAGTGTTTGCCCAGGTGGCCAAGGAGGCCAAAGGCATCCTGGCCTGTATCAGCAGTGGTGTGGCCAGCAGCACCAGGGCAGTGATCGTCCGTCTGTATTCAGCACTGGTGAGGCTGCATCTCAAGTCCTGTGCTCAGTTTTGAGCCCCTCACTACAAAAAGACATTGTGGTGCTGGAGCTTGTCCAGAGAAGGGCAACAAAACTGCTGAAGAATTTGTAACACAGGTTTTTATGAGAAGCAGCTGAGGGAACTGGGGCTGTTTAATCTGGAGAAAAGGAGGCTCAGGGGGAACCTTATCGCTCTCTACAGCTACCTGAAAGGAGATTGCAGTGAGATTATAGAGATATCCAGATCTCTTTCATGTATTTGATGAAGTATGTTCCATTTTAATAATGAAGTACTAAATATTACTTTTCACCACCTTATTCCCCTACTGAATACTCTTAGTCATTTTCAACTAACATCTGTTAAATTATCCCCAAAGTGCTCTGTTTGTATCAACAGAAGCTGTTGTCCTGACAAAAACTGTCTTTTCTCCCATCAAGGACAAGGAAACATAATACACATAATACACAAGTAAAAGATTTCAGAACCAACGAATTTTTCCTTACCTGTAGCACATGAGAAAAGACACAGAGAAGTAAAATATACATACAAATGAGATTTATTCCATGCCTTTCTCTGTCCTGAGGCAGTATACAGCTCCAGATGACAATCTACATAGCATTCGGTAATTCATTGCCCAGTTAGGTATTACATATTTCTGAAAACTGAGATCTCATAAAATTTCTGAAAGAAAGAATAGTGTCTCAGAAAGAATCACTACATCTAAAGGTCTACCAATTTCTGTCGACCATACCTACTGCTATATTGTATTCCTGCTTTTTTCTCACAGAATCAGAGAATGGGGTCGTTTTAAAAGACACCACAGTGGATCATCTGGTCCAATAATCAGAGACTCCACAACCTCTCCGAACAGTCTATTCCAATGTTCTGTCACCTGAACAGTAAAGAAGTTATTCTACATGTTCAGGTGGAACTTCCTGGGCATCAGTTTTTGCCCATTGCCTCTTGTCCTATTGCTTGGCACCACCAAGAAGAGCCTGGATCCATCCACTGGACACCCTCCTTTCAGGTACTTACAGACAGTGATGAGGTCCCCTCTCAGTCATCTCTCCTGAGGGCTGAACAGACCCAGTTTCCTCAGCCTTTCCTCATAAGAGAGATGCTCCTGTCCCCTAATCATCCTTGTTGCCCTCCACTGGACCTGCTCCAGGATCTCCATGTGTGTCCTGTACTGAGGAACCCAGAACTGGGCACAGCACTCCAGATGTGGCCTCATGAGGGCTGAATAGAGGGGTAGAATCTATTGCCCTTGACCTGCTGGCAATGCTTTTCCTAACGCATTCCAGGATTCTGTTGGTCTTCTTGGCCAAAAGGACACACTGCTGGCTCATGGACAGCTTGCTGTCCACCAGGACCCCCATGTCCTTCTTCGCCGAGCTGCTTTCCAGTAGGTCAGCCTGTGCTGGTGGGTTATTCTTCTCCAGGTATAGGATGCTGTATTTTCTTTTGTTGAATTTCAGACAGTTCTTCTCTGCCCATCTCTCCAACCTGTTGAGGTCCTTCTGAAGGGCTACACAGCCCTCAG